>MU226799.1:406943-434694 GCA_018584345.1 Thuja plicata | reverse complement strand
AAGTACCATTTAAATAATTGGAATGCATCAGATTTTTCCTTGAGAAACATTACAGTCATCATCCTTGAATAATCATCAACAAATAGAATAAAGTATCTAGCACCACAATAGCTTCTTTCTCCAATGGAACCACAAAGATCAGTATGAACCAATTCCAGAATTTCCTCTCATATGTGTGTTTTACTCTTGAAACTAGACTTAGTCATCTTTCATAGTTGACATTGTTTACACATAGCATTCTCAGGTTTCTTTAACTTAGGTAGCCTTCTAACCTTTTTCAATTTACTTATGCTTACCAACTTATCAAAGTTCACATGACACAACCTCTTATTCCATAACCAAACATCATTGTATTGTGCAAACAAAAATGTTTCTTCAGATAAATCTAGATAAAATAAGTTACCTTTAGTCTGATCACCACTTCCAACTAATTCTCTAGTAGAATCATATATCTTTGCTTTTCTGTGATGGAATTCAATTTTATAACCAGAAGTGTTCACCTGTGCAACACTCAACAGTTTATATTTAAGATCATCAACTCAATACACATCATCACATCTGATTTTGTTAGTTAGGTTAATCAATCCTTTACCTTTGATAAGACATGGTGCATCATTACCAAATTTTACATATCCTTCTTTACATTGGTTTAGGTTTTCAAACTTATCTTTGTCACTAGTAATATGATGGGAACAACCACTGTCAATGATCCAATGATCATTTTTACTCATATAAGAGATTAGTGCAATTTTCTCATCATCATCAGAATCTTCTTTCATTGCAACATAAACAACTTCTATATCATTGTCATTAGGATTATCAGTCTCATTGTCAGAAGTTTCTTTAGCAATATAACAAGATTTCTTACCTTTGTCTTTGTATTCCTTATATTTTCTAAAGTCTCGATCATCCTTTCTATCTTTGTATTCTTTGTATTTGTTGTCCCTTCTTTCATCTTTTTCATTCTTATCAGGACATCTAGCAGCTATATGACCAACTTTATTGCATGAAAAATAAATAATCGGAAGTTTACCTCTATATTTTCCTTTTCCTCTGGATAGCCTTTTTTCCATAAGTGCTTTAAGCTCTTCAAGATCATCATCAGTAGTGTCACTGTCACTGTTCACATGTTTCTTTCCTTTCTTAGATTTATTGAGAACCAGCTATGATCTAAAAGCAGAATCAATCCCTTGTGGATTATAGTTATCATAATTTGACATTTCAAATGTAGTGAGTCTACCTATCAGATTTTCCAGATTCAGATTATTGCTAGGAGTATATTTCAATTCTTGAATTGCAAAAACTTTAATAGCATATACAGGAAGTAAAGTTCTTAGTACCTTGCTCATTATGGTGTTCTCATCAATTGTTTCATTAGCTCCTCTAATGGCATTTACAACTTCTTTTACTCTACCATAGTACTGATTGACATTTTCACCTTCTTGCATTTTCATTTCATCAAACTTACCTCTAAGACTTTCTAATTTAGCTCTCAGCACATTTGTGTCTCCACCATAGACAGTTGCAAGTTTGTCCCACATCTACTTTGCATTTTTGCAGCTCTTTATGTCATCAAACTCTGAATAGCTCAATGAGGAGGTGATCTCCAACATTTCTTGATTGTGCTCTTGCTTTTCTTTTAGTTGTGTAGCTGTGAGAGGAGTAGTAGGTGATACATAGTCATTTATCAAACTCTACCATGTAGGGAAGTTATCTTTGTTCAGCTTAGGAACCTCCTTCTTATACATCTTGATCTTTTTTCTCCAAGTACCTTCAAACTATTTTCAGAAGACCAAAGCTCTGATGCCAATTGTTAGAATGAATTTATAATAACTGAGAGGGGAGGGGTGAATCAGTTATCCTTAGGTCTAGATGTAGCAAATAAAAACTTTCTGTATTTCAGATTTACTCGGAAGCAGTAGCATAAGTCAACAACTTTAATCATGCAGTTTACTGTCAAATGAAATTAGCTTGTAGAAACATAATAGTAAAACAAACCATACAACATTCATACAAGTTGACACAAGTATTTAATGTGGAAACACAATATGGGAAAAACCACCAGTAACATGCTACCAAGTTTTCACTCTTCTGAAGTGATGCCCTATGAGGAGCCAACCCTATTAAAGGTTACAATAACACACTGCTAGGTGTGACCTGGTTAAAGGATTTAATCACCCTGTCAGGAGTGGCCTTGTTAGAGGACTTAGAACATTCCACCTGAATGTCACCTTGTTCTAGAGGATTTATACAAATGATTGTTAGGTCAACCTTGTTAAAGGATTTTAACTGATACAATGGTTAGAAAGTAATCAACAGTTGTGATCTGATACATATAACTTACTTTGCAAATTCAGATCCAATTACAGCTCTGATGTTAACCTACTCGATAACCTGCATTATCATTTCAACCTTCTGATCTGCTTGGAAATTCGTCAAGCAATCACACATGCAACTCTCTGCCTCTGTATTCTTCCTTCTCTGCTAGATCATGATAAACAGTAAATCAACTATGCAACTCTTCTTACATACACATCCACTTCACATTCAGCAACACACCTCTTGCATACTAAATGAATAACCCCTTGAGGTTATCATATACCTCTTTGTTTAGGTCAGATAAATCCTTTGTCGCTTAAACAAGATCGTAGATCTTAGGTTAGGTTAGATCCAATGGATCATCCCATCATTGCATTGCATTTACTTCTCCAAAGTAGTCTCTAATTAAATCTTGAAACCATGCATTAATTACGGTTACCCATACATTAAATGACGTGGATCAATCTTTAATTAACATTACATATCCCAATAAAATCAACTAAGTCCACCAGAGATCTCAAATCTCATCATTAATCCATTTACTGTAAGTCGGCCAACATCAATGTTTTCACTTGGAAATTTCAATGGTGCTCGGCATTGAACAACTTTACTCGGCAGAAGCCAAAACTTGCTTGGCACAAGCCAAAACTTGCTCAGCACAGAACAACTAGAAAAATTGTCTTTGAAAGATAAACAACTAATTACTTTGCCAGAGTGCCAAGTGATCAAGTACCCTTTTATTTGCCTTAACCCAACCATTCACTTAGTCTTCTTGTTAAATCTTTTTCATCAATAATAGATATGGTACCCAAACATATAACAATAGTCTCACCAGTCAAGGTTTGACAACAATGAAAAAATAACAATTGCTCGCATTGTCACTTTCCAATAGTTTTTGAATTCTAACCTCATGCTTTAGTTATTCATTTTCTTCTCTTATTTCACCGATAATCTGTATTCTTTCAATGAGTTCAACATTCATTCTTTTTGCTTCTTGACTCATAAGAATAATTTGATTTGTGAGCTCATGGTGATGCTCAGCATGTCTTTGAATTTCTAACTCCTTTTCTTGCATTTTCTCTATAATCTTCCTCCTTTCATCAGTAGCTAGTATCTTTCTATTTCAACTTGTCTTGCAGAACTCATCACATCAATCATTCTAACCATCTAGGTCTCTTGACCGATTTGTAGCATATTTAAGTTCTCTGTCAGATGTTGATTGATCTTCTTTAGATTTGTGATGTTTTCTTCTGATGTATTTGATGCTTTGCTTTCATTTGATCCTGAAGACTCAAAGAAATCTAAAATCTCTTCTTCTTGATAATATTTTTCATTTCTTTGAGTTTCCATTCCTTTGCTCTCATCCAATAGCTCTCTCATCTTGATTCTATCTTCTTTATACTATTCATAGAACATTTGTATCTTAAGATTTTTATTGTCAATATTCTTATCAAGTTTGTACTTCTCCATTGTATGATCTTTTCTCTTAAGCCTTTGAGATTTCCAAGAAGAGACTTAGCTCTAATACCAATTTTGTTGGGTTTAATGGGAAGTAGTACTGAGAGGGGAGGGGTGAATCAGTACCTCTAAAACTTTTTCTTGTTTTTTAATCAATTAACCTTTGTAATCAATTGCATATCCATTCAATCTGATCTATACTATCTTTGTGTGAGTTATATCAATTCATAACATTAATAAGCATGTGACTCATTCATAGAAACATTCATGAACATAATTGACACATAAAACAAGATATGATATCGCAGAAAACTCCTGTTAGGAAGTAAAAACTATGGTGGGGATGGCACCCACAAAACTTCACTATCTGCAGAATGGAAGGGGCCGGTTAAGGCTTACAATTTTTGATCACTTCTAATGATCTACCCTGTTAGGAGTATCAGTGGAGACCTTTTAAAGTCTACTCTGTTAAGATCTTTTAGCAACACTGTTAAGTGTGCACTCGGTTAAGAGATTTGATATTGGACTGTTAAATCCACCTTTCTTGAAAGGAATTTTTACACTTTGCTTCACTTGTTAGAATGGAAGAAAATTATAAATTGACCTGGTAAATGCAATCTCCTATTGCTGATACAGATCCTATGTAGTGCACATAAAAATAATATCTCCTTAGCTATGATTGAATTATACCTCTAATTATCGATTTCCTCTGTTCTTGGTTCTGCTAACCAATATCTTCTTTTTCTGCTCTGGTTCTTGGAACTCTCAATTCAATCCATAGATTTTCTCATTCTATTCTCCTCTCTCTTATATGTAGATTCTAATGAATGATTACATCATCTATTTATAGATGGATTGATTTCATCGAGTTTTGATAAAAACAATGTTAACTCTAAGATCAGGTTTACAACTTGCACCTAGATCTCCTAGTCCATGTGCTTTAAATCAGTTAGACTGATTAAAACACTTACATTAATGTTTCTTGTCCTTAAAGAAATGGATTTAAAACAATTAAATATCCTATAAATAGAATACCCTTTCTTTATCTGACGTGGAAGTCAGATCCACTTTTTGTGGGTTGCAACTGACTTTCAGTTCTGTCTTTCGGTCATGCTTGACAGGCCTTCAGTTTTTACTATCGGTTGTAGTGTATCTGATTTTTTGGTCTGCACTATAACTTACATTTCAGGTTCCTCATTGTCTCTCTGCATTGTGATTTTTGGTTTACACACTACCTTGTGTCATCGGTTCTTTCTGCACTTAGTCATTTTTGGTGATCTTCTCATCTGATCTTTGGTTTTCCCTTTACTGTCTTTCGGTGTAAGCTTACCGAAAGTGTTGTTTGAATACTAATGAAAGATTAATTTCATCATATTTGATGACAAAGGAGGAGATGGAAAAGGTGGAGGGGTCCATGCTTTCAGCCATTTCATTTGGCCTTGACATTTCCATGGTACATAAGTTTTAATGTACTCATTGGTTTTCTTTTTAATAATAGTATATACAAATATTTTATAATTTTTATGATCATCTTATTACATACTGATGCAGGTTTCACCACCTGTGACTCAGGGTAATGTGACAGGGTTCAGGCCTCAGGCATTGACAACCGGAAGGTAATTAAGTATTTTATATTTTTTATGAATACATGTATACTTGTCACTTGTGTGTACTCATTTTTAATTTATATGGTTTATTTGATAGAGGGTGGTGTCTGACGATGTCGTGAGACTAGTTTGCCATGATAGAGTCACAAGCATCTGGATTTGTAGTGATAGCCCCACGGTAGGTATATTTCTAAATTTATTTGTTTGTATTTTACTATCAATTATATATAATAACATGAATTCATGATTGCATCAAGGATCTGTTTGACTTTTGTAGGTCACCCCTAGTTTGAGGGACGTACAAAACCAAGGGTTTGTATCATTGATGACTCAACCGACATTGCCTAAAGAAATTTCAACATAGGTAAGTTTTAATGTTAATTCAATTATTTTGTAAACATATATTTTCTACCAATGATTTCACATTAAATAGTATAACTCATATATCAATCTCATTTTCACAAACATATACAGGTTGGAGTTGACATTGGTGGCATTGTCTCTTTTCTACCAAGGACATATGTTAGGACTCCTGACCACATGAGGAGACAGAGAGGCGAGGTACATGAGAGTTCAATTTTCAAATTTGTTTATTTATTATTGTTGACTATGATTTTGAATTTTTATTTTTGATTTGTAGAAACCATATAAATTAAGTAATCTAACTTGGGGTTTCACTTTTGTGTTTGAATGCAGGATCCATCAGAGTCAAAGAGTACTATTAAGGCCTTGAAATATCAAGCTAACTAAGGCATTAGGGCATACTAATATATAATGGTAACAATGGAAACCTTCCAGAGTTGTGGGTGGACTCTAATTACGAAGGAATATCCAGAGTCTATCCTGGTTCCTATTTGATTTGGAATATCACCTATGACTGATTTCTTATTGGGGAAAAGGGAAAAAGATGACTAAAACTGAATAAACAAACTAAAAAGGTGATACACCAAATTTGATTCAGACTTATCGAAACTTCAAGCTAATACTCAAGACATATACTACTGAGATCTGTATTAACATTCATTACTCAATGTATAGGTTGACCTAAAACTCACTATTAGGGTTTATAAAACAAATAGTAACAATTCTTCTGGAACAAACATATATATTCTGCAAAAGGTTGCACTTTAAAACCTAGAGTAGGAATTAGATCAATTCTCTAATCTATGCTGCAAAGCACACTACACTTAAATGCAGAAAAGTTGAAAGGACTAATAACAAAAAATAAAAAAAATGTATGAATAATGGGGACAAGCTTTATTATCTTGAAAAATAGTTACATGAGAAAGTACAAAATATGCCAAGGAATATTTACATTCACTTGTACATAATTTGCATAAAACATGAACCAATGACTACAAAATGCATGAAAAAGGTGCAAAGGAACAAAAAGCTCACCAAGCCACCTTCCTCTCAAATTTTGAACCCCTAAAACTGAACAAGAGGCTTAGCTATATACTCTCTCATGGCTAAATTTGAAAATCTAACCCCCTCCAAAAGGCCTCGAAAACAACAAAAAACCCTAAATCTAAGGCATAACACATGCCCTAAATCCAGCCCCTAATGTTACCATTTTAAAAATATACATCTCCTTTCAAAACATTACCAACATATCTAAAATACATCAAAAGCCTAACACCATACACATAACCCAACCTGCACCACATATAAAAAACCTAACCCACATCTCATATACCCTAACCAAGCCTAAACATAGACAATATCACTAAGGTCAACATGAACAAAGTCTATGCAAAAATATCTCCATCCATCATGGCAAATGCTATACAGTCATGGCATTACGAAAGGTCTGTCATGCTCTGCAGTTGTCTTGAAGCATTTACTCCTCTCTAATAGCAGATTTCAAATCCACAAAACCTTGGGTGTATGCATTGTTTTCAGATCTCATTTGGTTTTTTTCATTTGGTGAAGATGTTAGGGTTTTGAAACCCTAACCTTATGGCGCTGCCATGTTGTGATTGTGACACTATTTTTGGCTTCTCTGATGCTGCTCAGTGATTATTGGGCTAGAAAATAGACTCCTTTTCTGTATATTCACTCCATCTCTGTTCGCGGGTAGGAACGTGCATTCATCGAGCTCAGGCTCCAACTGGAAGTGGGTAATATTGTGAAGTTAAAAGAGCTCAAACTCTTCATGTTTATGGAACTTGATTTTGATAGATCTCAGGCTCATTGCATGCTTTGACACTTGAGTTCATTGTGAAGAACATAGAGCTTGGGATCTCTTCACTGCAGGCTCTACAAACTGGATCTTCATTATTTCAATATTTGTAATTAACAAGAGCTTGGTTTCATGCCATCATGGATGGCACTATACATGTTCTTCTCCATTAAACCCAGGCTCCATTGCTACTTCTCTACATGTAAATTACAGATAAGTTACTATCTTTACACTCAGTTTTTTCGGTTGAACCTGTTGTTTACACTAAATTGATTTGAAATATTTGACATCTCTAGTCACTATTTTTCAATGATTTGTTTCTTTTATCATGATTTTGGGGTTTTGTTAATCCGGGTATCCATCTTTCATGGAAAATAAATCTGGGTTTTACTATTACTTTTCTTTATTGACTCCACCATGTTTATAGCCGCCTTTTCTATCCATGATTTCTATTCGATAGACTTCTTGTTTATGTTCTTCATGGCTTCCAACAGTTTAGAACACCCACATAGCCTCTTTTGTGATTTGGATGCCAAGCTTCATCTCGGTTGATACCTTCAGTTAGTAATAAACACATTTTGTCGGCTCCACTCTGTCTTTTTTTTTTTTTTGTCTTCACTGCATGTTTGAATGTTACCACTCGATGTCTGCATCTTTGTCATATGTTGTCTCCTTGGGATTTTTCATCTCGACAGTGGTTATCATTGTTGGAACACCCTCATTCTCTGTTAGAACCATGCTACTCTCTGTGCATGATGTCGATACTGTATGTTTACATCTTTTTTGAAACCGTGCCCTGTCATTATGTATGGACATTGCAATATAATAACGACTATTTTTTGCAATAGGTGTTCTTGACTCCAATAAGAAATTGACACATGGGGTTTGAGCACTGGCTTGTGACACCCATGTGCAACATTTTTGAAACAGAGCCCGACCATTTGATATACATATTTACTTTTATTTACACACACACACACACACACACACACACACACACACACACACACACACACACACACACACACACACACATGCATATGCATATGCATTTTGAGTTACATACTATTATTCAAAAATAAATAGCATCATCGAACAATAGCATCTTCATATATGCATATACACTATTTATTTGCACATGCACAATAATAGCATCCAACCATTGGTTCACCACATATGCATAATCCTTTGATGATAAAATACTGTTATTTGACTTACCATATATATGTATAAGCTTTGTTTCTACAATTTGAACATGTATATAATAGCATTAAATAATACTACTATTTTCTTGAAGATGCACATTGCTTGTCATTTGATTTTCATTCTTGATTAGACATTTTGATAAAACCTAAATGACACTGTCATTTACTCTTGACTTTTGCATATGGCACTATCACTTAACATGAATAACAAGATTGTTACTCACCTTTCATTCTTGAATAAACACTGCATTAAACATACATGATAGCATTATTGTTTACCTTTCATTCTGGCATTTGCACTGTATCTAAACATTCATCCCACATCATTAGACAATTTAACACTATTTACTTTTTCATCTTTGCACATGTATAATGACAACAACATTTGATTTTCATTCTTGATCCATAATAGTGTCATTGATTTTCCTTTTAAGAACACACTATTTAGTTCAACTCTTGTGTATGCATGCATATTTTTGACAAAAGATATCACTGTTGAATATGCATACCTTCTTCCATTTGGTTGCAAAAATGGATGTCACTATTTTTTTTTTTCTCTCCTTCAAAGATAGCAGTGTTCAGGACAACATGAAGATGAATTCTTTATTGCAATGTCAATAGTGTATGAACTATGTACATGCATTTTCTCAATTTGATACAATGCAATTGGCTCTTCTGTATGCATTTTTTTGACACTTTATAACAATATTATTGTTATTCCTCTTCTTTTAAATATGCATTATTTTTTCTATATCCATCCTTATGTACTTTTATTTGATAATATTGATGCATTCATTGTATATGCATTACTAAAACCTTGATACACAATAGCATAATATTATATGTGCTTAATCCATTTGATAACAGAAAATGACATCTCACTTTTGTTGATGCATAACAACAATCATCTTTTCCACAACATTACATTTAACCTTAACTTGTACAGTAATGAAATATAGTGTTACCTCATTGTTTGATTGCAAGCAATAATTCATCTCCTTCTCTACATGACTTTGTTCTTTGCACATAAATCTTCCATCTTTCATGGTATATGCATCTTCCAGCAGCATTACTTCACTCTGCATTTTGTATCAATAACATTTAAACTTGTAACAACATGCTAGCATCTTGTACAAACCTTTATGAACTGCATCTCCTTCTTCTGCATCTTCTCATTTTTGAACTCATGAAATCCTAGCATTCTTTCATTGCATGTAATGCATCTTGTCAGGTTTGAGCATGGGCTCGTGACACTCAATGCATTCTTCTTTGTCATCTGTAACTAGTGAATTCATAGATAATCCTACCTTCTGCATTTAAATACACTTCTGTTCATTTTTCTTGCACACACCATCAAATCAACATGTTAGGTTAGTGGACATAATTAAACAATCAATGTCTGTGTGTGAGTGCCATGTGTAATGACATTCATGCATGAATATTGGTTGATTTGTTGTGTTTACCATCTTAACATGTTGATTTTATTAAAAAGGTTTCTTAGCTATAGGAACTAAGTCCCTTTAATTCAAATTTCTGGTTCTAGAAACAACAACTCTTGAATAATGCAAAATGATGACCATATAAAATAAAAGGTTTCATGGAGTTATGTCCCTTTGATACTATTTTTGATTAAGCTAACAATAGGTTTTGAAGGGGCCTTGAAACCCTTTACAAAGCACCAAAAATATAGACATTAAAGGACAAAGACAACAACGAACTGTCAAACATGACATAAATCCAAAAGAGGGCTAAACCCCAAATTAAATAGTAGAAAACATAACAAAACAAAACTACAAAAAAATAAAAGGTTCCAGAAGACAGTAGACAGAAGACAAAAAAAATTCCAGCGATCAAAACATTCTAGCATTGAAGCTAAAAAAATTCCATCTGATCTTCCAGCATCTTAACTTCAACCATCTGCAATACCATGCTCTGGATCGAGTCCCACAACTTGGTGATATCTTTGATCTGAACATCGGTTTTATTTTTAGTGATGGAGCGAGTCCTTGTGCCTTGGCCTGATATGTTGATTTCCTAAGGGTAATCATCCTCCTACCTAGCCTTATCTTTATAGTTACCTTCCAGAAGGGTATACAAAGATTTCAGATTGTCCACAAAGTTTTCCATGCCCATTTTGCTGATAATAGTAAGTTTTTTGAGAAGATCCTTGTTGTTGTTGACCTTGTCATTAATTTTTTTGAGCCTGTTATCAATCATGGTGCTAATCTTGGTGTCCATATTTTTAACCTTATCAAAAACATCATTCCCTTGCTGGTATATAATAGCATCATTATGCATTTTGTCCACAATTTCCTCTAGTAGCGCATTTATTTCTTCTAGGTTCTTATAATTAGCTTTAATCTTGTTAATATCATCCTGAATCCATTTATCCATATTATAGCTATTCTCCACTTTATTTCTGGCCGTTTGAAGCAAAGACAGATTTTCCACCCTTTTGACATTGACCTCTCTCTCATAGAGATCATCCTCAAGGCTCTTCATGTTCTGGTCATTCATCACCTCGAAATCATCTTTCAGGATATCTTGGTTGTACTCATCCTTCTCATTAGCTATGTTATCCTTTTCAATTTCATCAGCTTCCTCTTCTAGGACAATGTTATCCTCATTGGTCTCAATTTTTCCTTTGTTAATCTTTGTTTCCTCCATGTCCCCTGTCTCCCTGTGAGAGTCCCAAAGATCTTGATGCTGGGTTTCTTCACCATTAATATTGATAGTGTGGTCATCAATGTGGGTATCAATGTCCCCTGAATCCCTGTGAGATTCTTGAATTTCATTTTTTTTCTCCTCTTTAGCATCATTTTTGACAGTATGGTCCTCCATGTGGGTATCAATAATATTGTCAATTTCTTCAGTGATTTCCTCCAGAATGTTGTTCTCCGTCTTTTGGGTTTCCTTATTATCCTCTTTACCACCGATAGGCTTGGTGGTGTTTGTTTTTACATTATCATTTTTTTCTCGGTTCCCCAGTGAAGCCCTCATCCTCGAAAGACTCGATATCCTGTTCATCATTAGTTCTCATCCCTTCTATGTTGTCATAAATTGACAAAGAGATATCAGCCGCAATAGGGCCTTTACAGATGTTTTAGCTTTCTCCTTACTAGAGCTCTTACCAGTCGACAAATCCATACTCTTCCTCTTAACATTCTCAATGCTCTTAGGAATAGGGTCAGGGATATGGTTTTCAACATAGTCCATAATCAACAGAATAAGACCCTCATGTAAAACAGGGGCAGACTTAACTCTATGATCAATAATGCTCTGATTGAGCGAGCTTAAGAGATAGTAGGGAAAGAAAACCCTAATTTCATGATGGAAATGGTTAACCAAAACAAAGTGTTAGTTGTATACCTTTGAATACCTATCATCAAGGGTAAATTACTCCATGATATCCTTGATCATGAACGCCCATATGTTCTTAATGTTTGACAATTTGACATAGTCCAGATCACCCTTCATGAGCATAGCCCTCTCCTCATCAGTCTTAGGGAATTTTGTATACCCTTTGTTGCCCTCTTTTTTGTCTTTTGATAAATGCATTCCCTCCAAAGGGAGACCCATTATTTATGCTAGGTGTTCCAGAGTAAGCTTGACAAATTTACCCAGAATGTTCACTTTCCCATTCTCCTACCCATTAAAAAAAGCTTTCGTTGCTTCTTTATTGTTTCCATGGAGGCGCTTTAAGTATCTGTGAACTTTACCCTTCATGAGCTTGCTCCACACTTCTTTTTAATTCCTTTATTGTATCGATATTATTGGTAGATTTACAGTTGATACTATTATTCAGTTGATGTAGATTTACCATTGATATAGATTTACAGTTGATACTATTTTTCATTCCTCTTTTTCATGTCCCTTTGATACTGTTATTCAGTTGATGTAGATGCATACTTTTCCATTGTATTGATATTATTGGTAGATTTACAGTTCTAAAAGTCTGATTATTGTATGCTATTTTGGTTTCCATGCATTGCTTAGATACAATTTGGATCTAAGTCTTTTCTCTTTTCATGATGCAGGATAGATCCCTAGACCTAAAATGCAGAACTGACATGAAGATTGGATAGAGGACAGACATGAAGATTAGATAGAGAACAGATAACTAGCTACCATATCACAGAGTCAACTTTTAGAAGGCAATGCATGGACCCCTACTCATGCTTCTATCATGTTTTTTTTTTCTTCTATAATTACCTCTAAGTTTCAATATGTAGGATGTAATATGGAAGAAACATATGCTTATTATATTTAGTTTGAATGCACAATGTAATGATCAATTATGAATTTGAAAATCTGAATGTGATCAATACTTAGAGTACAATTTAATCTAATAATATGAAATCAATGGTTGTATTTCATCTTCATTACTGAATGGAAATGTTAAAGAGGTGTACCTTCATGCAATTTTTTATTGTTTATGATTGTCATATTGCAATGTGTAAACTTTGGGTAACAATTACTTTGAAGAGACTCCATTTTGATGATCTACCAATATAATAGGATGTCCTAGAAACATTTTTAGTTGTTTCTTATTTTGAGATGTCATATGGCACATTTTGAGATGGCATATGCCATATTGTATCTAGATATGTTGATTTTGTAAATATTTTGAGATGACATGTGCCACATTTTGTTCAAAACAATTTCATATATACATATCTGCATGTTCATTTCTAATTATTTTATCTTTGTCACGTGTTCTATGTATGTGTAATTTTTATATTATATCTTTGTCATGTGTCCTATGTATGTATCATTTCCATATTATATCTTTTTCATGTGTTGTATGCCCTCTTCTTTTGATAATATATCAAAAGAATGAACAAGGTAAAATAGAAACATGTATAACTTCCTAATATAGAATATGATTAAATTACCTTCATTCATTATGATACCATGAATAAACATTCATGATCCTTATGAAAAAAGGTGGATATTTCAACCTGCAAATACATTTGCAACTTCAACGCACTTGTTCAATTTTTTCAAGTTTTATGTATAGCCATTCGATCATAATATCCTATAACAAAAAATTATTGATGTCAAGGTTCATTTCCACTAAAAAATAGAATTTCTATCTATATAGATTTTGTAAAAAAATTTTTTTTACTAGGGGCATAAACCTGTGTGTGTGTAATTGGGTACCTGATAAGAGAGACACAACACATCAATAAGTCATTTTCATTAGCACAAAAGGTTAGAAAAGCATGCAAAACCCACTAATACCGACCTATTGCCTTCTAACTAAGAGGAGTGTGATTAGTAACATAATAGCCCTTAGATTATGTTGCTAATCAGTGACATATACAACCTAGCATGAAGGATTTTAGTTTAAACAAGCTAAATGATGAGAAAACATGCATTCTAGCTCTAAGCATGGAAATAAGAACAATGCAAAAGCATGAAATAAGAAGTAAAATATGAGTCTAAGATTAATTTAACAGCATAAAATTGCATTGAGAATATAATATGAAGGCTTATTTTCTCTCAAAAATGGCTTCTATTTATAGAAGAATGGGAGAGAGAGAGAGGGGAGACAAGGTTCATTTATGAGTTAAAGGACTCATTAATGGAGGTGTAAGAACCATTAATGCTTTGGACATTAATAAGGTATGGAGGAGACATGGGCTTAAGGCATCTTCATTAATAAAGATTTAATGAAAGCCTTAAAGAAGCATGGGAAGGAAGTAAGGAGATGGCTTGAGAAGGTGGACTTGAGAAAGTCATGCTTGAGAAAGTGGACTTTCTCAAGTGGGTTGAGTTGCTAAGCATTCCTTAATGGAATGTGACAACATTAGGAGGTGGTTTAGGGTAGAATTAGGATTAGGATTATATTAGCAAGGGTGAATGGGTTGAGAAGGGTTAGAACCCAGGATAGAAGTGGTTGAGATAGGTTAGGTTGGGGTTTAGGAGAATATTAATTAAATGAATTAAACTTATTTAATTCATTCAAAAATAGGAATCTAATTATTTAAACAATTTAATTGCTTTTTAATAATTAGGGGACTATAGCCATTTTGATTAAATTAAATAGACTATGGGAATGGGTTATTTTGCAAGTGGGTAATTGATTTTAGGGATTTATTTAATTCCTTTATAATTAAATACTATAGCCATGTTTGAATTTGGTTTGATTTAAATTGATTTGAATCATATGGCTATAATAGTTAATATAAATCAGTGATAAAAATCACCTAGGACATTAAATTGATTTCAAGAATTATGCCAAGCAGTAACAAGGTCGTTTGGACATAATAGAGGGTATGATCACACTTAGGGAAAATAGGGTCCATATTTGGAACAGACCAAATTCAGGTGGTTACATTTGCCCCTCTTTGAATTGATGTGCGAGCAGCGCATTGATTCAAAGAAAGTTTTTGATTTTGACTTCAGAAAGATTGAGAATTCCGTTCTTGGTTGTCGAACGAAATGTTGATGAGATCAGTCTCACACTTGATCAAACCAAACTGATAGAATTGATTTTGAACTTGGTTGGCGTCCAAAGATCAATAAAAGATTTTAAAGATACCAATTCTGAACTTGGTTGTCGTCCAAAGATTGATAATACTGATTCTGAACTTGGTTGTCATCCAAAAAGCCAGTATGAAGCTGCCAGGAGCTTAATAAAAATATTTTAAAATGATGAAACATAAGATATTAGCTCATGAGAACCAAAGCTTTCTATCCAACAGTTCCGACTTTAGTCAAGGAAACTGTTATGCCCCTAGTTTGTTTGATAATGAAGTCATTTTGATGTTGTTTTGAGAAAAAATTTAATTGATTATAGTTTGATCATGCCCCCTCGGGAATGAAATCGAAGGAAAAGAATAAATCCCTCAGTTGAAAGAATGTATCACTTGCAGGAAGCGGCTAGGGCAAGAAAGAATGGAGTAGAAGAAGTGGAAAAAGAAGGTGTGTTTAAAAATAATTACATGAAAATGTGAGTGATAAGATTGATAAAATTATGTTAGACCAAAATGTATGATGAAATGTGCAGTATTGATCGATGTTTGGAACAAATGAAGCAAATCCACAATTTTTAGAACTATCACAAAAAAATGGCACTGTGCTGCTGAAAACATCTTAAGCACCTTGGATTTGGTTCCCGATTGATCAGAAAAAGAACAAAAATGAAGTTGTAGTTGTCTGGGAGGAGTTTCAGAACTCCTAAATGTCTCAAAAAGACCCATATAAGCCTCCAAATTTACCATTTCACTATACATTTTCACTTTCCTCCATAGTAAATCAGAGAGCTCTGCAGAGAAGATGGTAGTCCCTATGAGGAAGCACCATTTTGAGATGATTCATCGACATCAGCGTCCAGCCGACTACCCACCGCCGGTAAGTGTTCGATAAACTATCCGGTGAATTTTGCAATTTTTAATTTGAAGTATTTTTGTGGCTTTTAGAGCCCTTTCAATTAAGGATCACATTCGGGATTCTGGATCGCATCCTGCGAATCCTGAGTCGCATCTGGTTTTTTTCAGATTGCATCTAGTTTTTCTGGATTCCTGTGTCGCATTCGGTATTTCCTGGATCACATCTAGTTCCTTTGTTTTTGTCTTGTTTGAATAGGAAATCCATCAGTGTGTTGCACCCGGGGTGCTTAGGATCGCATCTCACATTTAGGATCACATCCTGTATGTCGGGGATCGTATCTAGTAAACGCAATCACATCCTGTATTTCTAGGATCATATTTGGAAGAAAGGATCGCATCCTTTTATTTCAGAATCGTATCTGGTCAAGAGACTTAGAATTTCAATCATTCTAATTTGTTTGCATCCTGTGAACTTGGAATGACTTAGCCGATTAGGAGTCTGCCCCATTTTGGTAGATAGGATATTGATGTATAGCCATTTTTATCCAAAATAGGCCCAGTTTGAGGTAGTTGCATTTTGTGGCACTTACACTACGCACATACTTGCATTGTCGGGATGGTTGTCAGATGATGAGCAAAAGACTATGGTCCAATGCGGATTACATTCCTTTATAGGTTTACCCGAGATCGGGGTAAACCGTGGGTTGTTGACTGCTCTTGCTGATAGATGGCATTCAGAGTACAACACCTTCCATTTACCGATAGGAGAGATCACTATGACCCTGGAGGATGTCTGGAGGATGCTTCGGGCACCGATGGTTGGATAGGAGGTTTTCTTTGAGTCCCAAGCTGGCATGGCTATTGGTGCTACACGTTGATTTTTCCAGGATGATACCATTGACTGGAGATACTTGTCATGGGACTACATGGTCGATCACTACAATCAATTATATGTTTACTTAGCAGGTCTGGTAGGCGGAATCCTCATGCCAGATAGGGGCTAGCATGGATTCATGGTCTGTTGGGTTAGTATGATCGAGCAGATAGTTGTCCACCGTTGATAATTCACTTGGGGGAGTTATATTTTAGCTCACATGTACCGAGAGTTACATGAGATTGTATACCATTATAGCCGCAGTATGACTATGGGTATCCTTACTCTTCAGATCTGGGCCTGGGAGCACATCCCTATTACACGACCGATTGTAGATAGGTAGAGGGCACCTAAGCAGCCCTATGTATATATGTATGTAGACCTTATGCAGTAGCCCCATCTGGGCAAGATTGAGTACTAGCGTTGATTATTTGATGACATGACAGAGGTCATTTGGTGACCATACTTAGATTGTGAGGTGTGGACTTCAGACGCTTGACAAGTACCTTACCTGTGCTAGAGCCGATATCTCATTGGCTGGACTAGGTATGTGATAGAGCGGTTTGTTATTACTAGAGTTCTGAGGTAGTATGGTCGGCGACAGGGCTGTATAGATGATATTGCAGTATATGATTGTACTAGAGATGAGACACCTTTATGGGGTGCATAGCTGACATATGAGATAGCACATCAGGAGATCTGAGATATGGTTGTTGTAGACTGGGATCTCCAGCTGGATGTAGAGGATGCAGGTGTATCAGATGGTTATGCTGCTGAGAGGCTCTAGTACCCCTTTCCTCGATTCACTATTCCTAAGGAGATTATTCCTCGCATAGAGGAGCCACTAGACTATGATCTAGATGATCGACCAGTCAGGGGCAGAGGAGGTAGAGACAGGGCTCCTAGTAGACATGGAGGGCGAGATGGTGGAAAAGATGGTAGGTGTCCTCCTCCTGATGATGGGCATGATGGAGATGATAGGGGTGGCGGTGGAGAGGCCGTCGATATAGGGGGTGCCAGTGGCAGTGGAGAGGGTCAGTGTACCTAATTCAAATTTGTAGCTCCATGGAGAGATACTAGTCCACTCCTTACTAGGGACCAGTAGAGATAGAGATGGTAGGGGTCAGAGGATAGACCTCATGATCAGGATACAAGTAGAGATGGAGACCCCCTATCCAGATGTGAGCAGGAGAGAGAGTAGCTCAGAGCCAGGATCACAACTTTGGAGGCCAGAGTCACTACTACTAATGCTTTATTGGTAGATAGGGATACACAACTTGAGCGGCTGAGAGAAGAGAGGGACATGTAGGGAGAGATGCTAAGAGCTAAGAGAGACACACATGCCCGGACAATAGTTCATCAGGGGCAGAGGGCTACTTATTATTATGCCTTGTATCATGCAGCAGTTCCTGAGGGTTAGAGAGCACCTTCTTTCTCTCAAGTGACTCAGTAGTCAAAGGGGGCCATGCCACCTCTAGCAGTTCCTTTTGTACCACCTCCTCCTCCTCCTCCTGACTAGGGAGAGGGGGCGAGACAGAGTTGATTATGTTGTAGTATTTTGTATGACATGTATATTTTGAGATCATATTTGTATATCTGGATCCTGCTGAGATCCCCTCTTTTGTATATCTGGATCCTTCTGAGATCCATTTTTGTAGATGACATTCATACATGTATATTTGATTCATTTTGGCGCACTGATAAAATGATACTCTTTATGCTCACTGATACACTGATACTCTTTATATTTAATCTGTACCATGTTATGATGATATATATCTGATGCAACTTCTTGATTTTGACATGTTTCATGAGTTCTTTTTGCTTTCATAGATGTAGTAAATGTATCTTTTGCACATGTGATGATATCTTGGTCTTTTGATGAGTTAGTTTGTAGATGATAACATCATTTTATAATTGGATGTGATGAGTTATTACTGATATAAACATGTTTTGAATGATACTTATGTGAAAATGAAAATGTATGTTTCTTGTGATTTTCTGGTTTATGCCAAATAGATGTATGGATGCACTTAGGATGAAAAAGTAGAAATGCAATACATGGATGCTTTATTTTTGTATTTTCCTGTTTCTTCTTTTCAATAAATGCAAAATGTATGCTATGGATGTGCAACGATATTTGATATCAATAATATGGATGACATAATTAAATTGATTTTTAGAAGAAGATAAAAATCATTTTTGAGCACAATGCAATCTCTAAATGCAGACTCTTAGGACTTGTCACTGATTTAGCAAATATTGCAACATTTTTATCATCATTGGGCGGAACGGATACCATCAGATAGTACAATTATCACTAATACCCACTGATATTATGATAATATGAATACTAGATTTTATTGAAATGTCAGAAAGAGACTTAGGCATCAAGGCATAGAAGCCATGATAACAAAATAGTCACCTTCCTTTTAATATACCAGATTTTGATTAAGGCAAGATATTGGACCCGTAATGACCTTGAAAATTCATATCCTTGGGTACATTATGATTCGTATACCTTAGTGAGAATCTCGATCAGAAAAAAGACAAGGAAATTATTTCAAACTCACCATATTTTACATAACGAAGATTGAGATATATGTGGCTATCCACCTATAGTGGCGGCTCTTACCATAAACATCCAAGTTAGGTGAAATTTATAGGATCATTTGGAACAGTAACCATATGCAAAAATTCAAGAAAATATTATGCCCCTATCCTTGTGACTCTTTGTCTTTGCATAGACGTCATTGAGAAACTAAGAAGACATAATAAATTATCAATTGAGAATCAATCAAATAAAATTCATAATTACTTAGATGCCCCTAGTTGAAAAAATCATCAAGACATAAAAGAATCATAATCAAACCATTATCAAACTGTGTGTTTAAGATAGTACTTGTTCATTCATATGTCAAACACAGTAGAGATTCATCAATCAGAAAATTGTAATAGAAGAAATATGGTGTTCCATGTCTGTGCAGTGATAGGATAATCCGTTCATGTTTGTGATCCAATGTAGCCTTGTAAGAACTCCGTTAATGTAAATGTCATTTCTGGATATGTGATGTTTTGAAAAAAGACACCCTTGTTTTGGAACGTGACATTGTTTTGCATGTATCAAGAAACATTGTGTTCATGAGGCAAACTAGCCTAGAGAAACTTAGCAACCATAACTGACTATGCCAGCAAAGATGCCCCTAGTGAAGAATGACTTATTCCTAAGATGTAAAGATAGAAAAATTCCAAGTGAGGATAAGATAGTCATTTAGGAAGATGAAGTCAGCGTACGAGCACAGGCAAAATTATGATGGCCTAGTATCAGTAGTGCATTGATAGATGGAGCGCAGAACACAGGTGACGCCTGATTGTGAGGTTTTCACCACTTGGCAAGATCTTTTCTTTCTTTTTTTTTGCTACCAAGATGCATGTTTTACCAGGTGCTCATCAAGGCACTTTTTTCTTTTTCAATTTTTTTTCTATTTTTGCTTTTTCAAATGATTTTGCAGTATCAAGGCATCTGTTTACCAGGTTTTCACCAAGAATACCCTTTTTGTAGGATCTTTTCCACTATTTTTGGATTTCTTTAGGATCAATTTTCTGAATGTTTTTGGTATTTTGCAAGAACTTTTTGCTATACAGGCTCTAGTAGCCAAACATTAAGCGTAGAACCTCTTAAAATGGAGAGTATTGATAGGATCTGGAAGAATGTCTCCCTCAGGTGTAGCTAACTAATAAGCTCCAGTCCCAAAACTAGCAGTGATAACATAAGGTCCCAGCTAGTTAGGTTCAAATTTTCCTTTCTGCTCCCTATTAGGCTGGTTCTTTGGATTCTCCTTGAGGACGAGATCTCCTACTTCAAATTTGTGTAGTTTGACCTTCTTGTTGTAGCCTTTGGACATGCGTGCCTGATACACTTTGAGGTGATCGAATGCTTGTTATTGGCGCTCATCTAGTAGGTCCAGAGAATTTACCTGATCAATGCGGTAGTGCTCATCAGTAACGAGTCCTTGTAAAGATATCCGCAAAGATGGGATTTCAACCTCAATAGGTAGTACTGCCTCAATGCCATAGACTAGAGAAAATGGTGTGGCTCCAGTTGGTGTTCTTATGCTTATTTTGTAGGCCCATAGTGTCAGATTCAGTTGTAGATGACAGACTTCCTCACAGTTCGATGTAGGATCTTGAGAATACTCTTGTTTGATGCCTCAGCCTGTCCATTACCTTGAGGATAATAGATTGAGGAGCAACGCTGAGTAATATGGAACTGTTCACAAAGGTCATCAATGTCTTGATTTTTAAATTGGCCCCCATTGTTTGTCACAATTGAAGAGGGTATCCCATATCTACAGATAATATAGTTCAGAATGAACATAGCCACCTTTTTTCCAGTGGCCTTGATTAGCGGCACCGCTTTGATCCACTTTATGAAATACTCAGTTGCTGTAATGATAAACTTGTGTCCATTTGAAGAGTTGGGATATATTTGTCCAACCAAGTCAAAGGCCTATTGCTGAAATAGCCAATGTGTTATGAAAGGTATAAGTTCTCTGGTAGGAGCATGGCTAAGGTTTCCATGTGTCTAGGATTTAAGACATGTTTTTGAAAATTGAATAGCATCTTTTTCCATGGTAGGCCAATAATAACCTACTCTGAGCAGTTTCTTGGCTAATGAAAAGACATTCGAGTGTGATCCACATACACCTTCGTGGATATATTTTAATTCTAGATTGGACTCTTCGAGTTCTAAACACTGAAGAAGTGTACCATTGAGACCATGTCGATATAGGTTTTTAGTTATGAGGACGTAACATGATATTGTCCTAATCAGGGATTGTTTCTTATTTCTGGATAGATTGGCAGGAATAGTTTGGTCTGAAAGGTAAGCAATGATACTAGCATACCGAGATTGATCTGGGGTATTCAAGGTACATATTATCTGGTATTCAGGGTTAGCAAAGGCTGGATAGGATATTTCTTCCACCAAGAAGTCATAGCAGAATTGATGCTCCTCCAGTTGTAACATGGATGCCAAGGTAGCCATAGCATCTGCAACTCTGTTCTCTGATCTTGGTATCTGTTGGAAGGTGACAAAGACAACTCAGATCATCAACTAGTTTCTTGTAGGGCATCAAATTTTCATCTTTTGTTTGATACTCCCTATTGACTTGATTGATAATTAGTTGGGAGTCACCATACACATGTAACTCTATGATCTTCCATTCCATAGCTAGATTGAGGCCATTGACCAACGCTTCATATTCTAAGATGTTTTTGGTGCATGGAAACATCAATTTGTAAGATTTGGGAATCTTGTATCCTTGTAGAGTTATGAAGAGGACCCTTGCTCCAGATCCTTGTTGAGTGAATGAACTGTCAAAGTACATCTTCCATGGATGTTCAATGAGATGCATGATTGTTTCATTAGGGAATTCAATTAGTAGAGGTTCATCATCCTGGAGTGGTGAATCAACCAATTGATCTGCAAGTACCTATCCTTTGATAGCTCTCCATTCTACATATTCAATGTCAAACTCACCTAGAATTAGGACCCATTTTGCCAAACGTCCTGTTAATGCTGTTCTGGTCAAAAGATACTTTAGAGGATCTATCATAGCAATGAGCTTCACTGTATGAGAGAGCATGTAGTGTCTCAATTTTTGTGATGCGAAGATGACTGCTAAGCATGCTTTTTCAATCATGTTATAATTGAGCTCATAAGTGACCAGTGTTCTACTAATGTAGTAGATAGCTTGTTCTTTCTTTGTTTCATCTTCTTGCACCAGTAATAATTCTAGGGATGTAGTTGTAGCTGAAATGTATAGGAGTAAGGGCTTTCCATGAATAGGCACCATAATAATAGGTGGAGCAGCCATGTACCCCTTCAATTCTTTGAAGTTTTCTTCACAATGTTCATCCCATTTGAAGGTAACCCCTTTATGTAGTAGCTTAGTAAAGGGTTGTGCCCTATCTGCAAGTTGGGACATGAATCTCCTGATAGAATGAAGTCTCCCTTAAAGTGTCCTCATTTGAATGATGTTACATGGAGGAGCCATCTCTAGAATAGCCTTTACCTTTGCAGGATCTACCTTGATTCCCTTCGCGAATATTATGAATCCTAGGATCTTCCCTGATTGTACCCCAAAGGCACATTTCTTCGAGTTGAGCCTGAGTTGGAATTGTTCCGTTCGATCCAATATCTTTCTTAGGTCAGCAATGTGAGTACCTCTCTTCTTAGATTTAGCCAATGTGTCATCGACATAGTCCTCCATGTTCTTGTGCATCATGTCATGGAATATTGTTGTCATGGCTCTTTGATATGTTGCACCGAAATTATTTAACCCCAAAGGTATGACATTCTAGCAAAAGGTGCCCCATGTGCATGTGAATGCAGTTTTCTCTTGATTCTTAGGGCTGATCTTGATTTGATTATAGCCCGAGAATCCATCCATTAATGAATACATCTGAAAGCCTATTGTAAGATCGATGATCATGTCAATGTTTGGGAGAGGGAAGTCATCCTTCAGACATGCTTTTTTTAGGTCTATGAGGTCTGTATAGATCCTGATGGATTTATCAGATTTAGAAATGGGGACCACATTGGAGATCCACCCTGCATAGACAATGAATCTAATAAATCCAACTTTCAACAACTTTTCTAGCTTTGCTTTTACCAATAATGCAACATGAGGGTGTATTTTTCTAAGTTTTTGTTTCACGGGTTTGATCCCGGGAGCTATAGATAAGTGGTGCATAATGAGATTAGGATCTAGCCCTGGCATATCAGTGTAAGAGCATGCAAAGTTGACCTTTTTCTCTTTCAAGAACTCTATGAACTGTACCTTCTCTTCTTCTGATAAAGATTGTGCTAGATGAACTATTTGAGGATTTTCAATAGTGCCCAAGTTTACTGGCTATGTTGGTTCAATCAATACCAAAGATCTTTCCTGAAAGTGTTCAGGTAGGATATCAAGAGTCTCATCCTTTGGCACCTCTGAGAGGTTTTCACCATTGGATACGTCTTTTTTCTTAACTATTTTGGGATCTGATTCTGCCACAGAGTGGTTTTCACCATCAGTCCGCTTTTTTTTTTTTTTTTTTTTTTNCCATCAGTCCGCTTTTTTTTTTTTTTTTTTTTTCAGTTTGTGACTAAGAAACTTGATGTCCTCCTGTGACATGTTCTCACTCCTTTCTTTGGTGGAAGAAGGGTAAGATTCACAAGCATTGAGATAAAAATCTAGGGTTTGGTCACTTGAAAAGTCGAGGATAGGAGTAGGACCTGTTTCAGTCCAATCAAGTAGGTATCGACGTATCAATGTTAGGGAGTCAAATTTTGGGAAGGACAACATCCTGTTAGCATCAAGACCAATAACTGACATGACATGGTCTGTTAAGTTAATTTCTTCAATGTTTAGATCAATAAGAGTGAGATCATCATTAAAAGGGTTGTTGTTAGTCATATGTGGACCAAACTCTAGTGACTCGTCAGTAGAAGTCTCATTTTCATCTCTCCGTAAAAGGAGGTTTCTTGCTTGTGGCCTATGAAATTCTTCTAGACTTATGTATTCACCATTATCTCCATCAATGATCAGCGGAATAAATTTTTCTTCTACTTCAGGAGGATCAAATCATTGAGAGGAGTGTCAGGTCATTTACTAGGAGCTGAGGGAGCTGCAAACATGTGAATTGTATCTATTCCAATATCTTCAGAGGGGATAGATAGCTGATCCCATTCATATTCATGAGAGTCTGTGACATCATCATCAGATCTGTTTAAGTATTCAACAATGTTTATCTGATTTATTCGGTTAGCTGCTTGTAGATCAAAGTGGGGTAGATCAAGGACATGTGAAATTGTGACCAATTTCCCCAAGTTAGGATGTACATTCTGTGGCTGGGGTGTCTCTCGAGTGATTGTTGCTATGGTGTCCCCTACCTCTTGAATAGGAGGTTGTGCTAGCAAAGGAATGTGAAGATCTTGTGGTACCTTGAAGCTGGGTACATAGCATTCTCCTTGGTAGTTGGGGTCTTGTGCACCAATATGTAACAATCTTTCATAGGACCACTGCTCTAGTTCATCTGTTTCATCAATCCCTTTATCTGAGTGCAGACTCTCTACTGGAGCGGGTTTATTAGTTTTAGTATTGAAACCTAGTCCTGTTTTTATCTTTGGTAGTGTGGAATTCCATGGGGATAGGTTCAAAAATTGCTCATCTTGTGACATTTAGAGGTCCCTTTCCTTTGTAACCCATCTATGTGAGGAAATCATATCCCTTTGCATACTATTATAGGGATATCTTCACATGTTTAACCTTAGTTTCCACCGGTTCACCTTTGTAAAGCCAATCCAAGATTTCCTGTTCTTTTGTACTATCTGAAGAAGATGTGGATGCTTTTATCATGCCAGTTGCCTTGTGTACTTCTGGCTCTTTGGATGCTAGAGGTGTGAATGTCAATGAAGGTCTTCTCTAGGATCTTGGTGACACTAAAAGTTGCGCCACTGACAGAGTTAGTTCCAGCTTGTATTCTCCCATACCTATTTCTTTAAGTTTCAAGTTTTTTCTAAAACTCTTCATAACCATGTCCTTGGTAGTTTTAGGAGCAACTACATCCATAGCTTCTTTGTTCTGCAGGATCATGTTCCCTACTTTGATATTATAGAAAGTGTTGTTAGCATCTGCAGGAATCGTCACCTCCACCCCATTATGTGGGAATTTTATGCATTGGTGGTAAGTGGATGATATAGCTTGCATTTCGTGAATCCATGGTCTCCCTAGCAAGATATTTTAGGCCAATGGTAAATCCAGAACTTGACATATGATGTTCCTCTCAATTGATTTGACTTTGATAGGTAGAGCAATAAGACCTCTCAAGGATCTTTCTTCCTCATCATAGGCTTTGATGGTTATCTTGTTTCTAGTGTCAATTGTTTGTTCTGAGACACCTAGTCTCTTGATTAAATCTAGTGTACAAATATTCAATCCTGCACCTCCATCTATCAACACACGGCTAACATGGGATTTGTGAATAAGGACTTTGATATGGAGGGGTTGATTGTGTGGATGGGTCAATGAATTAACATCCTCTTCAAAAAAGGAGAGGTAGTGCGATGCTGAGATGTGATTGACCATCACTTCAAATTTGTCTATATTGATATCTTTTGGAACATTAGCAGCGTGTAGAGATTGTTCTAGGATTTCCCTATGTACTGTGGATATCTTGAGAAATTCAAAAATAGAAATTTTGGCAGAGGTTCATTGCAATTAGTCTACCAAGTCATATTTTTCTCCAGGGATAGTGACCATATGTTTTGTTGCTGGTTTAGGAATAGTTACAATAGGAACTTTGGACGTTGACGTTGATGTCATTTTTTAATGAAGGTCAAGGCAGGAGGATCCCCAATGGAGATGTCCTAGCCCCCAACCAATAACCACACAATGGAATATAAATAAAAACATAGAGATTTATATCCACACAATGCAAATACTCATAATAGAATCATTATATTTTCATCCAACATGCCCGGCTGTAAGGCCTTCCGGGTTACGACCAAATACAATGCAATTACAATAGAAAATCTATAAGATCTCACAAGATCCAAATGAAACCCTAGCTATCCCAGATCGACACACTAGTAGGAACACCCAAGGAAGATCTAAACTTGTGCTCGCAAGCCCACCAAGAAATCTCCTTGTTTCCCAAGCCGCATCCACTAGCTCCTCTCAAAACTCACTCCACAACCACCTCCTCTTCTCCAGAATGAATAATCCTAGCTAGTCCAGATCCACACATTGGTAGGAGCCCCCAAGTAAGATCTAAAATTGTGCTCACAAGTCCACCAAGCAATCCCCTTGTCCCCCAAGCCGCAACCACTAGCTCTTCTCAAAACTCCCTCCTCTACCTCTTCCTCTTCTCCAGGATGAATGAATAATGACTAAAGACTTCCCCCACAACCCCTAATTATACCAATCTAAGCCACAGGTCGGCCCTGAACATAAATTAAATAAAAACACATAAATTAAATGCCACAAGTCGGCCAACAACAACAATTAAATGCCCAAAATTGATGTCTTAGTAAAATTGTGATATCTCCTAGCTCTGGATGAATTAGGACTTGTACTTCAAACTGTAGGTAGAAATCTAGGCCCTCTTCAATCCCTAAAATTTTCATACTCTAACTCTTTGTGGAAAATTACTTATATGGCCTGTAATAGGCACTAAATTCCTAAGCAAGGCCGAGCTCCTCCAAGACCATGCCGAGCAACCAAGACCATGCCAAGTTCCATTAAATACATCAAAACCAATTACCCAAGACCCAAGTAGGTCCAAAAAACTCTACCAAATCCCTCAAACATGAAAATAAGTCCACACAACTCCATAAGATCTCCCAAACATGCAGGATAGCCAACTATCCTAGGATGCTCCTGCATTAGACTCCCTAGGTGCGAAAAGAAGCATGCCTCATACTTTGATGCCAGATGAAATATCCACAACCATCTTCATCTTCACTAAAGGCTTCCACTCCAACAAGGGAAATATAACCAACATGTAAATCATCCAGATCTGCATCCATCTGTCAACCACTAGAATGTTAACCATCCAAGCAGCATGCTCACTCCCAGGAACAAACTGAACATATTACCTCGCCAATAACCTCTGTAACTTATCAAAACCATCAATGTCATCGAACATGAAATCCACATCAGCAACATGTAAGCTTAAATCCACAATAGGAGAAACATGTAAATCCTCAACCATGCCAACCA
>MU226799.1:375540-406454 GCA_018584345.1 Thuja plicata | reverse complement strand
TTCTTCTCCACCACATCATGGAGTTTTGCAATCATCGCAGGGTCTAATCTTCTTAGAGCCATCTTCTAAGATCTTCACAAACCCTCTGCAATGAATCACCAACTAGATCCAACCTTTACTATAGGTCATGGTGCAAACTACCTCACATTCGATGCTCTGTCCACACATTGAAGAATAACCACACTCTGATAAACTCCACCCAAGGTCTTGGTGCAAATTACCTCACATTCGGCGCTCTGTCCACACACTCAGGAACAACTATGCTCTGATACCATCTGATGAAGGTCAAGGCAAGAGGATCCCCAATGGAGATTTCCTAGCCCCCAACCAATAACCACACAATGGAATATAAATAACAACATAGAGATTTATATCCACACAATGCAAATACTCATAATAGAATCATTATATTTTCATCCAGCATGCCCGGCTGTAAGGCCTTTCGGGTTACGGCCAAATACAATGCAATTACAATAGAAAATCTGTAAGATCTCGCAAGATCCAAATGAAACCCTAGCTAGCCTAGATCCACACACTGGTAGGAACCCCCAAGTAAGATCTAAACTTGTGCTCGCAAGTCCACCAAGCAATCCCCTTGCCCCCCAAGCCGCAGCCACTAGCTCTTCTCAAAAATCACTCGTCTACCTCTTCCTCTTCTCCAAGATGAATGAATAATGACTAAAGAATTCCCCCACAACCCCTACTTATACCAATCTAAGCCACAAGTTGGCCCTGAACATAAATTAAATACAAACACATAAATTAAATGCCACAAGTCGGCCAACAACAACAATTAAATGCCCAAAATTGATGTCTTTGTAAAATTGCGATATCTCCTAGCTCTAGATGAATTAGGACTTGTGCTTCAAAACGTAGGTAGAAATCTAGGACCTCTTCAATCCCTGAAATTTTCATACTCTAACTCTTTGTGGAAAATTACTTATATGGCCTGTAATAGGCACTAAATTCCTAAGCAAGGCTAAGCTCCTCCAAGACCATGCCGAGCAACCAAGACCATGCCAAGTTTCATTAAATACATCAAAACCAATTACGCAAGACCCAAGTAGGTCCACAAAACTCTACCAAATCCCTCACACATGAAAATAAGTCCACACAACTTCATCAAATCTCCCAAACATGCAGGATAGCCAAATACCTTGGGATGCTCCTACATCAGTTTTGGAGGTCCTTTGATTGTAACCTGTGCTTGGCTTCGTGTTACTGCATTTGAGTGGGAGGGGACACCTTTAATTGTGATCAAATTAATGGATTTAGTCTTAATGTCAAGCATATTAATCACATTGTCATGTTTGGAATAGGTGTAGTTTACCTCATTACCTTTCCCTTTAGATGTTTCTCCTTGATTGTAATTAGGAAAGGGTTTGTTGAATGTCATATGATCCTCATTGGTAGTATGTCCGTCTACTTTGATCTTACCTCCTTCGATGAGGTCTTGGATGACATGCTTAAGTTTGAGACAATTATTAGTCTTGTGTCCCTTGTTTTTGTGAAAGACACAATAGGAATTATCATCCCACCACCTGGGTTTGACCATTGGTTCCCATGGTTTAGAATCGGGAATTGTAAGAACTTTGTTATCCACCAATGTTTCCAAAACTGTCTCAAGAGGCTCCCCCAAAGGAGTGAATTTTCTTTGGGGTTTTGACATCCATGTTCATTCCTTGTTGTTATCATTGTTCACTTTGGAGATGGGAGGTGTTACCTTAGTATCTTTGCTTGCTTGCATGCCATTGGTTAGATTAAATGCCTCGGGTTTAGGATTAATGTTAGAGGCATCAGCCACTCCATCATTAACAACATTCTTGTTTTGTTTCCACCATTTAGGCTTGGATTTGGAGTTGTTGCTTTTGTTTTCATTTTGAAGGGTGATCTCTCCTCTTTTGACCATGACTTCCTCAATATAGAGGGCCTTTTTTATCATTCTATCAAAGCTAGGAGAGTCTTGCATTTGTAGAGCATAGCTCAATTCATGCACTAGATTATTAATGAAGATTTCCATCTTCTCAATTTCAGGAATGGCCCTTGAATACCATGCAAAAATATTCCTCCATCTTTGTAGGAAGTGTGTGAATGATTCTCCAGTTCGTTGTTTGGTGTTACATAGGTCCATCATAGTTACATCATGTTGGATGTTGTAGGAGTAATGTTGAATGAATCGTTGGATTAACTCCTCAAATGTCTTGAACTTAGGGTTTAGTTTCGAGAACCATTCCATGGCATTACCTCCTAGACTTCCTAGAAATAGTCATATGAGGTATGTGGGTTCATGCATGTATTCTATGCTCAAAGCATAGAATTCCCTTACATGGTCGTGTGGATCAGTTTCTCCCATGTATTTGTCATATTTTGGTCTTGCTACATTGGGAGGAAACAGGACCATAGTGATACTCTTGTCAAAAGGAAATGGACAAATGGCATCCAAAGAGTATTTTGTTTTAGGTTTCTCCTTGTTCTGTTTGAGGTTCGTGAGCTCCGTTTGCATCAGATTGAGCTATTTGGTGAGAATAGCTATTGGGTTTGGTACCTCCTTTTTCTTGAGTTTTTCCACGTCATAATCCTTGGGTAATTTGACACCTATGGATGCCAGATGGAGGAAGTATTTTTCTTTATCATCATGAATTATTCATTCCAATAGCTTGTGGATTCATTTACTTTGTTTGCGTTTTTCATATTCGTCTTCGGGGATCTCCTCTTCACTGTCTGATCCAAATGGATCATGTTCAAACTTGGGTCTTTCTTCCTCCTTTGTGGCTTTGGATTTTTCATATTTTCTATCATTATAATCCTCAAAAGCCTTACTCCATCCTTGAGTGTCACTATCCATTTGAGGGGAATCTAAATCAAGAAGGGAACTGCGAGAAGATTTTCCTTGAAAGTGTGGTGTTTTAGGGGGCACTTTCAATCCTATAGTTGTGTACTTGTTGCATCTCGTGTTAACCATGAAGTTGTTTCTCAACTTTGTTAACATTTCCCAATAGTGCAAGTGAGAGTTTCAGATTGTTCAAGTGGGTGTGTCTAGGTAAAAGTAACTATTTGTTATTGGTGGATGTAAATGATTCCATCATTAGAGGGTTAGAATGCCCTGATAGTGAGCTGGGAACCAAGTTGTTGATAGAAAATGGGTAGACCACACGTATTGAACTGATCGTGAAAGACTGACTAAGCATGCAAGGTGGACATTTCAAGAGTGTATTGAAATTATGATAGGGAGACCATAAGAGACAACAGGAACCAGATAAAGAGAAAAAAGGGTATCCTAATCAACTGAGACTTCCTAAGAAAAAATCCTACAAATGCCCACTGTCCTGAATGTGAGCTCCCAGATGTGAGCCTCTGATGGTACTAGATGTGATCCTAGAATCTGGATGTGACTGTGTGCTGACTAAATACGATCCAAAATACCAAATGTGATCCTAAACATTGAATGCGACTTGGGAAATACATGATGCAATCTTATGATGTCTTTGTTAGTTTTGGTCAGTTCTGAAAAGTTCATTTTTGAAGTGCATGAAGTTGCTTGTTTTCAGATTGCGTTAAGAGGTGTTGTAAGTTGTGAAAACACTTGTACTCCAGGGTTTGAAATTTGTTGATTATTTTGAGGAGCTTATCTTTTTAATGATCTTTTTGACACGTCAAATAGTTTTGCATTGTTAAGAGGGTGAAACAAACACTCATCTTTTCCTATTCTCTAGGTGGAGGATGAAAATCTTTGCTCATTGACTCAGGTGCACACTCAAATGCTAATTAGAATATAGCCATCACCAAGCATGCAATGGCTCCAGTCATGATGTTGTATTAGCTGACTCCAAACGCAAGTGAGGGTACAATATGACGAGTGTCTTGGGGCAATTACTTTTTTCCTTGCACAAATATTATCACCCTTTCATGGATGAATCAGGAATTCTTATAGTTGAAGTTGTAGATTATTGGAAAATCCATTTGAAACTATCCCCCATAGAATTGCACAACGAAAAATTCAGGCATATAGCTCTATGAGTACCTGAATATATGTAGTCTCGCAAGAAAGATTCAAGCGGCTCTGCTCCACATATAACCAGATATGTTCAAGGAATGATGTCAAAATTCCAAGAACAAAACTAGTTTCATCTTCCAAGGCTTTGGCCTATGAGGAAGCAACTATTTATAGTGAGTTGGAAGGGTTGGCATAAAACCTGTCCTCACTTGGGTCGTTCCCGGGAGATTTTTTCCTCATCCAGCAGACCCTCGACTATTTAAATATCTGTAACCAGGATTGGCAAGCTTTGGATGTCTGGATTTTTTATTCTCCTGAAGAAGAAGAGCATACTCTCCTAATCTAAGTCATTTTCTCCCAAAATACTTAAAGAAAAGTTATTTCCCTCAAGCTATGTTGAGCTCAATTTAGTTGTTCCTATTTTAAAGAAAACAAAATGCTTGAAAAGGAAAGTTTGCCTTGTTCAATTAACTACAAAATTTAGTGAGTTGCTTGTTCAATTTCTGATCCAAAAAGAATTAAGTGATTGAAATTGTTCTTTGATCCCACATATTTAGTGCTTTGTGTTGTTCAATTACTATTCCCAAAAGCAATTATACGATTGAAATTGTTCATTAAACCGTAATATTTAGTGATTTGTGTTGTTCAATTTCTGATTCCAAAAGAAATTATACGATGTGTTTGCTTGTTCATTTACCCCAAATTCTATTCAATCCATAAACTGATGTATGAGTTTCTATTTTTCCTTAAAAGAAAAACAGCATAATCCTCTAGTCAGTTTAGTGATAAATTGGAATATGTACTTAAATTTGAAAGCAAGTAAATAGAGGTCAAGATGGGGGGTTGGTAACCTATAAAACTGAGTTAGTATTTGTTTAGTTCAACTCCCATGAAAACCTCCAAAAAGAACCTGCAAACACTTGTTAAGTTGCAAGACACCAAAACACAACTTGTTAAAAATGTTAGGATTAGGCAACCGAAATGCACAAGCCTTTTAATCAGATGCGAGCCTAAAATCCTACTAAATGCGATGTAGCATACTGAATGTGAGCTTCTTTACCAGATGCAATCCTATGTTTACTAGATACAAGCCTGAACCGAAAATGACTCAGGAAATCCCAGATGCGAGCCTAGTTTTCTGCGGTGTGATGGCGTATCCCAGATGCAATCTTGAATGGTAAAAAATGATCCTGTGACCAAATCTTGAGCATGAAAAATGGTGAAAAAGTGTTAGAAAATGAGGCCAAGTTGCAAATCTTGCCCCACGGTGGGCGCCAGAAATGTGTGTGTGTAATTGGGTACCTGATAAGAGAGACACAACACATCAATAAGTCATTTCATTAGCTCAAAAGGTTAGAAAAGCATGGAAAACCCACTAATATCGACCTATTGCCATCTAAATAAGAGGAGTGTGATTAGTAACATAATAGCCCTCAGATTATGTTGCTAATCAGTGACATATACAACCTAGCATGAAGGATTTTAGTTTAAACAAGCTAAATGATGAGAAAATATGCATTCTAGCTCTAAGCATGGAAATAAGAACAATGCAAAAGCATGAAATAAGAAGTAAAATATGAGTCTAAGATTAATTTAATAGAATAAAATTGCATTGAGAATATAAGATGAAGGCTTATTTGCTCTCAAAAATGGCTTCTATTTATAGAAGAATGGGAGAGAGAGAGAGGGGAGACAAGGTTCATTTATGAGTTAAATGACTCATTAATGGAGGTGTAAGAACCATTAATGCCTTGGGAATTAATAAGGCATGGAGGAGACACGGGCTTAAGGCATCTTCATTAATAAGGCTTTAATGAAAGCCTTAAAGAAGCATGGGAAGGAAGTAAGGAGATGGCTTGAGAAGGTGGACTTGAGGAATTCATGCTTGAGAAAGTGGACTTTCTCAAGTGGGTTGAGTTGCTAAGCATTCCTTAATGGAATGTGACAACATTAGGAGGTGGTTTAGGGTAGAATTAAGATTAGGATTAGATTAGCAAGGGTGAATGGGTTGAGAAGGGTTAGAACCCAGGGTAGAAGTGGTTGAGATAGGTTAGGTTGGGATTTATGAGAATATTAATTAAATGAATTAAACTTATTTAATTCATTCAAAAATAGGAATCTAATTATTTAAACAATTTAATTGCTTTTTAATAATTAGGGGACTATAGACATTTTAATTAAATTAAATAGGCTAGGGGAATGGGTTATTTTGCAAGTGGGTAATTGATTTTAGGGATTTATTTAATTCTTTTATAATTAAATACTATAGCCATGTTTGAATTTGGTTTGATTTAAATGATTTAAATTGATTTGAATTATATGGCTATAATAGTTAATATAAATCAGTGATAAAAATCACCTAGGACATTAAATTGATTTGAAGAATTATGCCAAGTAGTAACAGGGTCGTTTGGACATAATCGATGGTATGATCACACTTAGGGAAAATAGGGTCCATAATTGGAACATACCAAATTCATGTGGTTACAAAACCCACCCACCTTTTCATATTATTGACAAGATATTTTCAATTGAAAAGGAGTTGTTTGAATCGATTTTCCAAAAATGATACCTTTATCTAGCTCAAAAATTCCACATCAAAAGGTAAGAAAATATTTAAGGTACTTTTAAAAAACTCTAAGGTTAGTGGAGAAAATATATCAGAGAAGATAAAAAAAAGTAGCTAATGAGACTCCATTAGTGCAAACTATAAGACATAGCCCAATTGGAAGTAGAAACAAGAGTTATAGCGTAAGTTAGAGTCATGGTTGAAACAAAAGGAAACAAAATATTAAACCCACTATGAGAAAGCATATGAATGAAGTATGGGTGGATATAGTTAGATATATTCCCAGACTTTAAAAAGCATGTGTTGATCTCACAAACCAATTTCAGATTAATGAAATAATTGAGTTCCCTAGTGAAATAGAATTAGAAGATTTTCTTAAAAATGAAGATTAACAATCATAGAAGAAAAATAAGGAATCAAAGAATTGCTCATGAGAAAGGAAGACAAACCCACACCTAAGACACATGGATTGAAAATCAGGGTGGAAAGAAGAGAGTTTGAAGGTTTTGTTAAAAATTTCCCAAAGAGAAAATGAATGTCTTCACGAAAACTACCTAAGGAAAAGATTTCAAACACTACACCCAAAATTAAATGATGGTGACCTCTCCAACAAGTTGTAGCATCAAGAGGTAGTAACTGCCTAAATTTAGTAGAGATGGATGTAAAGAACCCCTAATACATTGCAACACATATATTACAATGTGGATACCAAATGGACAAATGAAAAAATGGACCAAAAATATTAGTTAAGGTGTTTTGTGGATACACAATGAGGAGTAGTGATATATTGTTACGAGACATAGGTAAACTAAGAAAGAAAAATTCCCAAAGAGATCAAATAAATCATTTGAACAACAGTACAAAGTATTCAAGGATGATAATTATATCTACATTGAAATAATGTTCAAGCCCATAACAAGGAGCTCAAGGAAATATTCAAGTGATTGAAAAAGGAACCAATAGATGAACTAAAAAAATGATGGTTTACATAAGGGTTGATACTCTCACTTCAAAATAAAATGATGATGATTCCTACCTCATCATATAAGAAATAATAATATTGGGCCATTGACATAGAGATGAAAGTAATATGTTTAGACTTTCAAAGAAAGTGAAGAGGATTTTGATTCAAGTGATACAATCTATTAAAAGGTACATGCAAATAATGATGAAAAAAAAAATTAAGGACACAAAAGAAGCTACAAAATTTTGGTGTATAATTGTAAAATTTAAATCATTGTTAATAGCTATTTTATGATACATGCCAACTTTTGGATCAATCAAAAAAAGTATCCCCATAATTTGAATTGTAAAGAGCACACTAGGAGATAGACCTCTCCATCAAATTTGCAACAAAACAAGAACACACCTATAGATGAATATTATATTAAATACTTGTCCATACAAGACATTTAAAAGATACCTTTGTAACCTTGGAAGTGATCAAGTTATAACCAATGACAGTGAATCATTCCCATGCACATAATTTTAATTTATAGAGACAATTATAGTCTTACAAAGATACATTAAAAGTTCTCCTTTATCGAATTACAAAATAAAGTTTCAAAATAGAACTGTAATTCGAGTTTAAATCATTAGAAAACTTGCCCTGATTGAGATACATTATAAAGAACAATATAATTATGATGAATGGATGGATGGATTATTTGGATCATTCAAGTTTATTGGTGTTCTAGGTTGTTGTACATCAACAATCACAACTGGGCTAATAGGCGTCATAAACCTTGAGGACACTTCGGTATGGGGTGGTCGCTGATGTTCTTTGCATCTCCTTAGGCAAAATGGGATTATAACTCAGGTTCACCTTGCCAACTTAAGCTAACATAATAGATGGTTTAGTTGTAGGAAAAATGGTTTGAAAGATGAACCATTGAGCAACTTTCAACTAAGCAACAATACAACTTTTTTCACCAACGAAGATCGGGTCGCCAAATGGAATCCAAGTGGAATATCCCAAAAATAATCTATGTGATTTTAGGCCTTCCCAAGATGGTTCTTGTGCACTTCATAGATCTCTGATATCTCTCACGAGATTTGATATATCACTCTGCAAAAATTGCTACCTAATTTGGCTTAGTGCACCTTGGGAGCACTTCGGCCCAGCATGCACCAGAATGTTCTTGATGCTACATGATAAAAAAAAGGTCTACCCTAGTGTTTACCTAGCCAAATAGAGCTAATGGAGCTGACGGTTTGGTACCACGATGAATAGTTTGAAAGTTGCACCATTGAGAAACTTTCAACTGAGTAACAATGCAACTTTTTTCACCAACCAAGATTGGGTCGCCAAATGGAATCTAAGAAGAATATCCCATAAATAATTGAAATGATTGTAGGCCTTCCCAAGACACTCCTTGTGCACTTCATAGATCTCTGATATCTCTCACAAGGTCTGAGGTATCGCTCACTAAAAATAGATGCCTAGTTTCGCTTAGTGCACCTTGGGAACACTTCGGTTCAAGATGTGCCAGAACTTTCTTGATACTATGCGAGTGAAAAAATTTCTCCTCTAGTGTTCACTCAACAAACTGAAGGTGATGGAGCTGAAAGTTTGGTCTCATGATGAAAATTTTGAAATTTGCAGCATTGAGAAAATTTCAACAGAGCAACAATGCAACTTTTTTCAGCAACCAAGATTGGGTCACCAAATAGAATCCAAGTGGAATATCCTAGAACTGATGTACATACTTGTAGGCCTTCCCAAGAAGGTTGTTATACACTTCATGGATTTTTTATATCCCTCATGAGGTCCGAGATATCTCTCTAATAATTGCTATCTAATTTTGCTTAGTGCACCTTGGGAACAGTTTGGTGTGACATGCGCCAGAATGTTCTTGATGCTACATGAGTGAAATAAGGTCTCCCCTAGAATTTATCTAGCCAACCAGAGCTGATGGAGCTGATAGTTTGGTCCCACGATGAACAATTTTAAAGTTGCACCATTGAGAAACTTTCAGTTGAGCAACAATATAGTTTTTCTCACCAACCGAGATCAGGTCGCCAAATGGAATCTAAGTGGAATATCCTAGAACTGATCTACATGATTGTAGGCCTTCCAAATATGGCCCTTGTATACATCACGAATCTTCGATATCTCTCATGAGGTCTAAGATATCTCTCTCCAAAAATTTCTACCCAATTTTGCTTAGTGCACCTTGGGAACACTTCAGTCAGACATGCGTTGGAATGTTCTTGATGCTACGCGAGAAAAAAAGGGTCTCACCTAGCATTCACTAGGCCAATAAAAGCTGATGGAGGTGATGGTTTGGTCTTGTGATGAATAGTTTGAAAGTTGCACCATTGATAAACTTTCAACTGAGAAACAATGCAACTTTTTTCACCAACCGAGATCGGGTCGCCAAATTGAATCCAAGTGGAATATCCTAGAATTGAACTATGTGCTTATAGGCCTTCCAAAGATGGTCCTTGTGTACTTAATTTATATTTGATATCCCTCATGAGGTCTAAGATATCACTCTCCAAAATTTTTTTCCCAATTTCTCTTAGTGCACCTTGGGAACACTTCAGTCCGACATGCGTCGGAACGTTCTTGATGCTATGCGAGCAAAAAAGGGTCTCACCTAGTGTTTAACCAGCCAAATGAAGATGATGGTTTGATCCCACGATGAATGGTTCTTGATGCTCTTGAATTGTACCTTACCAAATCCTTTGGACCTCCTATTCATTTTGTCTGCCATAATCTCAGTAGAGAAAATGTTTCCCTTACCTGTAATACCCTCTAGATACTCCACTAGTTCCATTGTAATGATTGTTATTACGACATTGTTTTGATACTATGTGGGATTCATAGGTGAATATTTTGATACTATGTGGGATTAAACAAAGCCTTATAATTTTTTTACAAGAACTTATAAGACACCTTATATTGTTGAGAAGTAGAATTATATAAGTTAATTTATTATTTCAATTTTATGTACTTAATTTTGTTCTATTATGAGACACAAAAATTTTATGTAAAAAATTTAAAAGGTTTAAAATCGCCTTGAATAATTTTAATCTTCGCATATGAGTTTTTATATCTCATACCATTATTTTTTTAACCAAGTCAAATATTTGCATTCTTGCATGTATTTCATCATTATTGTAAGCTTGACTGTACACACCACCTTTCGTAAAAATACATTGTATATCATTGATACAACCATATTATGAATAAGTATATCAATCTTCTCAAAATTCTGAGATACAAAATTACCCAAAATCTTAGATACATAACTATATATCAAAAATAAGTGTGTCATTTCCACTTCTAAAGTGTATAAGTTTAACAAATGGTACTAGATGACATCTACATTCCATTCCCCGCATTCAAAATGAAAAAAGAAAAGTTAATAGAGAAAACAATAATTTTATAGGTTGACAAAAAGATTATGAATGTATAAGTAACTAAATGAACCAAAGAACATGAGTAGCCAATGCATAGTGAAGTTTACCATTATTTTTGATGGGCTAACGGTGGTCCCACTTTTTTGAACATCCTGATTTTTGCTAAAATTGCACATTTTTAAGAAAATATGATGATTTAAGTCTTGAGAGGTCCCATTTGAAGGAGTAAATTCAAAATGGCTAGATAAAAGCCTCTTGGATCAAAATCCCTTTGGTATAATCCCTCTACTCCTCACTCACACCTACAATCGAGTCTCCTTTGAACCCATCAAAATGTTGACAAAAAATTACTTTGACATTAACTTTTTGTGGGATCAATAAATTCATTTGAAAAACCCAAATACAGGATGATAGTACTCTGAGAAATCTTTCCAATGATTACGAGTTATATATATTGAGTTTATTAAGACTTTTCTTTTTAAGTTTTACTAAACATAGGTTGTCTGACCATTTAGTGACTTCTATGTTCCACGCTTCTGGAAAAATAGTAAATTAGGGATAACAATATCTAGGAAATAGGTATTTATGTTACCTTTCTATAAAAAAAAAGAATAAATGAATTTTGACATATACAGATAGAGTTAGAGCAATCCAAGTGAACCTATGTCCAGATTATATTTAATGTCACTTCATAACTCAATAAACTAATAAATATTCAACCAAATTGAATGAAACCAAATGGATTCTCTAGATATTTGTGTTACAAACCTAAATTCAAAATAATTACGTTCTTATCAGTTTTATAAAAAAAGTTATGTTGATCAAAGTGAGTGTCACTCCTAAAAATTCCCGATTTTCACAAAAATAATTTTTGAAGGAGAAGGAAAAATGGATTCAAATAAATTCCAATTTAAAAAATAAAAATATTTATAAACTAGAAACAAAATGCTAAAAGTCACTAGTTTACATCATCTTCAAATTCTTAATGGTTTTACAACAATAGATGTCTGAAAGTGAATTTTTTTCTCAGAATGTTCATTTGAGTGTCAAAGTTCGCCAAAAAGTGAGACACAATTTTGTGGGATCACCCCTAATTAAATGCACGCCTCAATCTTTTATATTTATCATATAAAACCATGTTTATTTTCTCAAACAAATGAAGAAAAAATCTGCAATTAATGTATTGAACCTAAGCATAATGAACATGGAAAACCTTGCAGTGAGTTGCACTTACCTACTGAAGAGTGCCTGAAGGGTCATCTCTCTTCTTGAGGGTATTCAATATCGCTTCATGATCAACAGTACTAATAGTCCAAAGTTCTTTTATCTTTGGTTTTCCTTGATGTTTCAAAAACTTAACATTGACTTCAATAACAAGGTGTGAATACATGATAATGGTTTTGTGCTTCTCATAGTCTTCAAACGTAGGAATGCCATTATTTCTAATCATGTATGTGTACAACCCTGTTCCCGCAACAACATGTGAACCTGTTGGATATGTGAAAATATCATAATCTATCATCAGTTGTGCAAGTTTTTCCTTTCCTTGTACACAATGTGCTAACTAGTAATCTAATCTCTCATCATTCCCATGTAGTGCAACCAATGCAAAAACATGTCCTGGCTGTATAAGATTTGAAAGATGGTCGTAGTTAAGTGAGCAACCTCTCTCTCTCTCTCTCAGGAATTTTTCTTATAATATAAATATTAATAAATATAATACTAATATTATACTATTATATAATAATTATTTATGTATACAATAATAATATATTAATGCTAATATTACTAATATCATACTAATATTAAAATAATATAATACTACTATTATACAATACTAATATAAATATTTATATAATATTAATATTTTATAAAATGAAATCTATAATATATACAACCTAAAAAACTAAAATGAAAATAGCATTGAAATCAGGCAGGACATATCAGATATATGATAATATCGGATATGCAAAATTATCAGATATCTAATATTATTGGATATGCGATTTCATTTTGGATATCCGATTAGGCTAGGTATTTTCCTTGGGTTTTGGCTTGGCAATTCCAAATGTGGATGGTCAACCAAAAAGACATTTTCACCATATTTACTCTGTTCTCCAGACTTCGAGCATGTAGCAGACGACCTTTTTTCATCTAAAATTCATGAAAGAAAAATAGTTTTTTAAAGACATTATCAGCTTTCCATCAATATAATCGCTTTCAAATTTTGAGTTCAGTAAGTAATTATTACTTATTTTCTAATTGAGTTACCTCTAAATTCCTAATTGACACACTGATTGAAAAAAAACTATAACTTTCAAAAGGTTTAACTTTTTTTAAATCTGAAACATGCATCACATTCTATGCTTCTCCTACTATAAGAAAAAAAGTTTTCAATTTTGTAAAGTTTAGAATTAGTTTTTGATTGCTGGTAAAAATAGTTTTTATGGGGACCTGAAACCCCTTACATCCAAAGCAAAAAGATATACAACATAAAACGTACTAAATAGAGATAGGACTGGGACCCAGCCCGCTAACCTAGAACAAAATAGAAAACCAGAGAAGAAAGCCAAAAACCAGAAAGACTCTCCAGCAGCCAAAAGCCAAAAGATGAAATGCCAAAAAATAGGGGAACACCAGGACTAGGAAAACTCTAGAAGAGTGCCCTCTGCTTCCTTCTTTGCTTCAGAGACCTTTTTGATGGCCACGTTGAAATTCGACAGCTTCGAGATCCTGTCTTGAATTTTCTTCTTCTTGGCTGAGCATGTGCTCTTTCCCAGACCATCATCATCATTGTCATCTTTATCTTCATTGATATTCACAATGGGGGAGTCCATCTCAGATTTAATGGAATTAAAACACTCCATAGTAGAACCCATGAAGACATTATTATCCTTCATATGTTTTTTCATAGTATTCTCCAGAGTGTCCAATCTCTTATCCAGAGACTTTAGATTTTTCCCATCCTCCTTGTTCTGATTTCAATCATCCCCTACCAACCTAGAATAAATAAGATCAATGCAAGCAGACAGAGCTCTAAAGTTCAGATGAAGACTTTTGATTTCCTTAAGGTGGTCAGATACAAGAGTTTTTTTATTCTGAATAACTTGTAGCAGAAAATTCATAATTAATTATTTATTTGGGAAAAATTACACAAAAATATGCGTCACATCCGGGTATGAGTCTACTACTTATATCTAGAATCTTGTTAAAATATATCATCATTTGGTTGTGTTTAAGGTAGTTAGACATACACCTACTTTTTATCTTTTTCCTAAAATTTTTGTACTACTTCATTTTTCATTGCTACTTAAGGCCATATGTTGGTATTTTTGTACTACTGCATTTTTCATTTCCACTTTCTGAAAAAAAAAAACACATTATGTTGTGTAGGATGATCTAAACCTACATTGATAATTCTAGTGTCCTTTGTATGATTCTTTGAATAATAAAGAAGATCCCTAATGGGGAAACCTTTATGAAGAATGCAAGGATGATCTACAAGAAATTTTTTATCCAGGTTCAAACTTGAACCCTCAGAACATGTACTCTCAAGGAATTTATCATCAAATTCCTCCCCAAAATAAAAGATATTCCAATATGGGATGGCTTCTAAATCCTTCCAAATGTTTGCAATCTTCATCACCAAATCTGAATGCATGAATATTTGGTTTCATGTGAGATATCTTATCATTGTCAGATGATTAATTTCCTTCAACTTTATTTCCAACATTCACTTGATTTTCCAATTGCTCATCCTTTGATAGTCCTTCATCATCATTGAAAATAAATTAAAATGATTCATAATCTATTTGCACATAAACATAGGAGACAACCCTTAGTTATTATTTATTACACACTCCTTACCTATAGCAACTCTTCATGTTATACTAGTTAGAATAATTTTTTGGAGTTATATCAAGAAAATTGAATGTGAAAGATTCAAAATTTGAAGAAAAAGAACTTTCTAAAAAAAATTATCAAAATTTTGATCATGCATGCTATCAAAAGTTTATTCAGAAGTATTTGTAGCTAGGAAAATGAGAAACTCTTCTGGTTGTGTGGAACAAGCATTTGCGTTCCAAAAAGAATCAGTTTTATTAACATGAAAGTTAAAAGATCTTGCAACATTAGAGATGTCATCCTTAATTATGGCAGAAGCCTGAAAATATTTTTCTTTAAACACCATTAGATCTTGAAAAGAAGAAAAATGAGCTAGTAGTTCTTCTCCTCTTGTAACAAGATTATTTTTCTGAGGTTCCCTTTTTAAATAAAATTTCTAAATTTGGAAAAGTATTTCAGGTTTTGAGGCTTTTAGAACACTTTTACCAATACATTTAAGTCTAGTTGTAATCATATCGTTGGTGCAGGAGCACCTTAACACCATGATGTAAATATCTCAACTCCTACGATGTCTATCTCTCCTAGGACATTGGTGAACAATAAGGAAGTCCATGGGACTCAAACCTAATATTGAGATCCACTTTGTAAGACCCTTTGCCAAGTCGGTGTTTCTATAAACGTCTTCGTCACAGTTGGTTAAAGGATCACTTGGATGTTAGTTAGGATATTTTAGAGTCTAGGTTGATGTTTTAATTTCCTTTGGTTCATTTGGAATCCCAAACATCTTAGGAATTAGTCGATTTTCTCATTGAGAGAAAAAAGTGCAAAACTACACAAAATGTTGTCAATGCAAAGTTGTCAATTATGCAACTTTTGCAAAATCATTGTAACTAACTCTCCAATGGTCACAACCTCTGAAAATCAGTTGTGGATGTTGGTAAATCTCTCAAAATTACCCCATATGGTCGGTTCTAAAAGAGAAGAGACAAAGATGTAATTTTTACATTGAATAAATAAACAATCAAATACTTTTTCCTATCATTCGACAGGTTTTTGAAAGTGTACCATTTTTTATGGATGAATGGGAGAATGAGACCAATTGGAAAATTTGAATATTTGAATAAGATTTCATTTGCAACCAGTTTTGGCTCTTGACATTTTTTTTTGAGTGAGATATCCAATTTTCTGTTAGTAGGGGTCCCAAACCCCTAGTAACCTAGGGTTTCGTAGAGAATGTCGATTTATCATCTTCCCACAAACAGAAAAAAATAAATTTGGGTGAGATGAGAATTTGACATGTGTATTATAGGATCTTGGAAGTGATTTGATGGAATAAGGGTTCTATGATGAGTTTTGAATAAATCTAGGTAGACATCTCCATGTGGCTACCTATGCACACTCAAGAAGATTGAAGGGTTGGAACACTTTGGGGTGAAACCAAGGCTTAGGGGCTTGGAATTAGATTTTTTTAAACCTATTTTAAATGTACATGTATAGGTGAGAGGTCTCTGGATTGAAAAATCAAAGCACTTCCTTTGTAAAATTTCCCAATTAGGTCTAGTAGGCCTAGTGAAAAACTTGGGGGTAAGTACCTTAGATCTCATTATAAATTCTAATGCTTTGATGTATTTTATGTTCGTCATAAAGGGTATTCAAAAGGGTGAAAACAAAAAACATAAGTTTTTCTTGTCAAAATTTGTAGTCAAAACCGCTTCTGGTTAGGGCTACAAGCTTTAGGACCTCTTAAAGAAGAAACTAACCTCTAGAATCCTAGTATGTATCAAGCTATTGTATCATGTCTGTTAGTTTACAAATTTGAAATATGTATGATGGTTTCATCCCATCTAGTTAGTAAGACAGTTTGTCACATCATTGGAAAATTTCCTTGAAGTGCACCGGAATGCTCGACACATACTGAAGCTGGGTAGATACTGCGACTCAACACTTACTCAACATTTCATTAAGGTGTCAAATAAATAAACAAAAGTTGCATTGATATTGGTTCAATGAACTTGCTAAGTGTTTAAGGAAAGTGATTATGGGAAGGTTAGAAGGTTGTAGCAATACTTAGAAGAAACTCAAAGGTGTGATACCTTGAATGTTTCCTTAAGACCTTTTGTTAGAACAAGCCTAGGAGGGGTTTGATGTGAGTAGTTGTAACTACCACAAGGGTAAGGATTACAAGTTTTTGGATTTAATCTCTGATCAGGAAGGGGATCTAGATCAAGTGGTATTAGAGCTTAGGAGGAATCCTAAGGAGAAAGACAAAAATGTCAGAAGGAGATGGAGAATAGACAAGAGGATAGATGGAAACTCTAGAAATGATGAAGAAGTGGATGAAGAAGAAGCCCCTGAGCAGGAAGAAGAAGAGGTTCCTGCAGACCAGAGACCCCTGTTGAATGATCTTAAATCCATGGAAAGAAGGACCATGGATGGAAAGATAGACTTGCCTATTTTCAGTGGGAAAATGGACCTTGACCTAGCCATGGAATGGATAGATTCCTTTATAAGTTTCTTTGAATGTGAAGATATACCAAAACATTAGAGGGTCAAGATTGCAAAATCCAAGTTAAAGAGAGGAGACCTAACTTGGTGGAACTTCATCTAGACTAAAAGGGTGAAGAATGGTAAGTGTATTGTATTGACATGGAACAAGATGGTTGCACTGGTTAGGTAAACATATGTCCATAAATAATATGGGGTACAACTCCATAGGAAAAAAGAAGAATATCAGACAAAAAGACATGGATGTGAGCACATGCACCAAAGAGTTTCAGAAATTGTGTATGAAGACTAGCACAAAGGAGTCAGATGATGAAAAATTTGAAAGATATATCAATGGATTGAATTTCCCAATTCAAGAAGACTTAAGTCTACATACCCTAGAGATAGTACACAAATGCTACCAATTAGCATTGAAAGTGAAAGACAAATTGAGGAGAAGATAGGAGAAAAATAATGGAGGGAAGAACAGTAAAAGTAAAAGAAAATTCAAGGGAAGAGGAAACTCATTTGGATGAGGACATTCCCCAAGACCTTTTGAATAATAAAGACAAGAAGATAAAGAACAAGGAGAGTCAAGCTCTAGAGGAAACTATAGAGGAAGGAGACCATTCAGAAGAGGAATATTTGGAGAAAGAAACAATGGACCATTGAAGTGTTTTCATTGCAATCAGCTGGGACTCCATGGTACTAGATTGCCTAAAAGAGGAGGAAAAAATTCACAAGGATAAATGAGAACACAGTTAGTTCAAGAGGATATCCAATCCAAAGAATTAGAATGTAAATAAGGTACATGTTTGATGATGATGTTGGATGATATCAGGTTTTGGTACTAATCATGTTCTTGATACTCATGTTTTGTCACTGATGTCAACATATATTTGTGTGAAAGAAGATAGACTAGTTACTTGACTGGAAGGCATGTACGGACACTATACAGATGAACCAGAATGAGAAAAGTTCAATTTAAGAAAAAGAATGAGTTTTGACCTTACATCTAAGGCCGCTTCACTTTATGTTTCATATCATGGATATTAAACTGTTTTAGTAAAGACTATTTTTCTCGACTGTGACTGTGATTCTGGAAAGAGAAGGTCTTTGTGTTTCGGGCATATCTTGCTGAGGAAGATGTTTCAAAACTTGTGAGCTTACTGATGGAAATCTGACATATGATGGTGAAATGGGTTGAGCTTGATTTCTTTTTGGGTACTGATGACATCAGTTGTGGTGTGTGTTCTGGAGAAGATTTATTTCCTGGCAGACTTCAGACTTGTAACATGTGGAAATTAGTTCTTAGCATGGATTGCAGATCTGGAAGTATTTGTAATGAATCATAAATATTGTATACTACCATGTGTATCTTACCAAGGAATTATGTAATTATTTGTATGATGGGAAGCCTTAATTGGCTGACCTAGTTAATTGTGTATTAGGAAATCTTAACTAGCCAACCTAATGGGTTATTGTAAGAGGGTATATACAAGTGATCTTTTTATTTGTGAAAAGTGTGGTAGAGAAAGAAAAGAGTAGAGATTTGTGAAGCTGTGAAGCTTCACTGCTGGATAGAGAGAAGAGTTGGTACTTCATTGGAACTGACCAAGCAAAGACAATTGCTATCAGACAGTTCACTGGATTGTGTATTTTTTGTATACACTTGATGCAGATTGTGAATCCTTGAGGGTGGCTTTAACTTTCTTTGGGAAGTGAGCCTACTACTTTCATTGAATCCTAATAAGATCTGTCTCATAACAAGGACTGTGTACTGTAATGTAATAACAAGCTCCTAATAGGGCTAATATCTTTTAACAAGGATACTATACTCTTAATACATTATTTTGTGGGTGTTAATTCCCACTGTGGTTTTACCTTTAACAGGGTTTCCTCGACAACAAACATTGTGTTATGGTGTTGGAAATTACTGTGTTATTTAATTTTGATGTTATTGTTCATAAAGTTTAAAGTTTAATAAAATATTGCACAACTTATTCACCCCCCCTCTCAGTTGTCTTGTGGACAGTTATTCCTAATAATTGGTATCAAAGCTACTGGTCCTTAGAGAGAAAGTTTAACAACTTGAGGTGATCCTGAAGATGACTTACTATAGGAAGGATAGTCCAAAGTTTGATCCTAAAAACTTTGACACTTGGTAGAACAAGATGAGAACACATTTGCTATGTCTAGGAATTGAGGACTGGATGATCACAAAGAAGAATGTAGCAATAGCGACTTAAGATGAGCTGGACAAGGTGACTGAAGACAAAAAGAAACAATTTTCCTACAATATGGTTGCAAGGGAATCTCTGATCAGTGCCCTATCTAAAGGAGAATTCACTGAAGTGAAGGACTTGGACTCTGCACATGACATCTAGACAAGACTGGAAGCATTGTATATTAGAGACAAATTTACAAAATAAGTGAAGTTGCAGAACTGGAAAACAAAGATGGAATCACTGAAGATGAGAGAAGATGAGAATGTCAGAGCATATGCATAGAGAATTACTATGGTAATTACTAGTATTAGTAACTCTGGAGGTACTTATAGCGAGGAAGAAGTAATTGCAAAGATTCTCAGATCTTTGACACCTACATATAGAACAAAAGTACAGGCTATAGAGGAGATTATACCTTTGAAAACGAACTTCACTAGAGAGATACTGATTAGAAAGCTTACTACATTTGAGGCCACAAAATTGAGAGACACTTTACCTAGGGTAGAGTCAGCATTCAAGGCAACTGTGCACAAGAACAAGAAGACCTTATCTGAAAATGCAAGAAGTAGTGATCTAAGAGAACAACTTGGAGCTTATGCTGATGAATGAGAATAGATACAAGAAGAAGAAAGAAAGCTAGATGAAGTTGTGGCACTGATTTCTAGAAGAGAAAATTGAGGTAAGGGTAAATTTGAAGGTAAATTACCTTTGAAATGTTTTTCATGTAATAAGATTGGTCATTTTGCATCTAGATGTCCTAGAAGAATCCCAAAGCACAAACCTAAGTTTTTCAAGTCTAAGTTCTCAAAAGATAAGGAATGTTATTATGCTAGTGAGGGAATATCTAATGATGAGGATGATAACTTTGATGAGATTGGTTTCATTGCTATTAAAGATGATGCACCTATGCACGAGGAAAAAGCCCTAGTATCCAAAGTTGAAAAGAAATTTGAATGGGTTATAGATAGTGGATGTTCACACCATATGACTGGAGATAGGAATAAGTTTGTGATTTTGAAGAAACATGATGGTGGTGTTGTCAGATTTGGTAACAATACTCCTAAACTTATTATTGCATTTGGATCTATTTCTTTGGATGGAAAGACTAACACTAACAATGTATTACTTGTTGACGGACTTAAACATAACTTGTTGAGTGTTGGATAGGTAGTGGGCAAGGGTTATTAGTTGAATTTAATTAATGGGAAATTTTCTATCAAGAGTAAGATAGGAGACTTGATAGCATCTGGCTCTAAATCCACAGGTAATGTATTTGAATTTAACACATCTGAAGCTACTTGTTTTATTGCTAAATTTGATGACAGATGGTGATGGCACATAAGATTTTGTCATGTTAATTTTGATAACATTGTGAAGGCAAGTATGACAAAATCAGTAAGAGATCTACTTAGAATTGTGAAGCCATCTAAAACTATGTGTAGAGAATGTGTAATGGGGAAACAAACTAGAAGCACTTTCAAGAGAAAGGCGTATACTGCGAAAGGAAAGTTGGATCTGGTGCATACAGATCTGTGTGGTCCTACAAGAACAAGAACATACTATGGTGAAAGGTATTTTATACTTTTTGTTGATGAATTTTCTAGAATGATGTGGGTTACATATCTGAGAGAGAAATCAAAGGCATTTGAAAAATTCAAGATATTCAAGGCAAAAGTTGAGAATGAATCTGGTTTAAAGATGAAATGTTTGAGCTCAGATAGAGGAGGAGAGTTTACTTCAGAACTATTCAATACATACTGTGAAGAGAATGGAATACACAGACAGACTTCAGCCCCTAGAACTCCACAATAGAATTAGATAGCAGAGCGAAGAAATAGAACTATATTAGATTCTGCAAGGACTATGTTACTGGAAGGAAATGTATCACATGTTCACTGGAGAGAAGCAGTTGGGACTGTTGTGTACACACTGAAAAAAATTCAAATCAGAGAAGGTACAAGTAAGACTCCTTGTGAATTATGGTTTGATCATACACCTACTATGAAATAATTTAGAATATTTGGAAGTAAATGTTATATCAGAAGAGATGATGAGATTGGAAAATTTGATGCTAGAAGTGATGAAGGAATCTTTCTTGGTTATTCTACTAAAAGAAAAGAATACAAATGTTTTAATCTGAGATTAAGAAAGTTGATTGAAAGTGCCAATGTGAAGATAGATGAAAATTTCAAAATTCAGGAAAGAATGTATGACTACAATCAAATTACAGAAACAAAAGAAGTTACTACAGAACCTGAAGAACCTTTGATGATTGAGAATGAACCTCTGATGAGTGAAAATGAAGGAAAAGATGAACAGATTGAAGATACTGAGCCACAAAAGACACCAAGGTATGTTAAGAAGAACCATCCCGAAGATCAGATTATTGGTGATACAGGTAAAGTTATAATGACTAGATCTAAGGCTAGAGAAGAGATTTGATCGATTTCTCAAGTTGAACCAAAGACTACTGATGAAGCATGTAGAGATGAATCTTGGACTAAAGCTATGGAAGAAGAAAAATACTTGGGAATTGGCTCCAAGACCTAAGAACAAAAATGTGATTGGCACTAAATGGGTTTTCAGAAACAAGATAAATGAGAAAGGTACAGTGGTAAGAAACAAGGCTAGATTGGTTTGTAAAGGCTACTCACAACAAGAAGGTATAGACTATGAGGAGACATTTTCTCATGTTTCTAGATTGGAAGTTGTGAGACTATTTCTTGCTTATGTTGCACACAAATACTTTAAAGTGTATCAGATGGATGTGAAGTCAACATTCCTGAATGGTGATCTAGAGGAAGAAGTATACATTGAGAAACCTGATGGTTTTCCTATGACAGATGAGGAAAACATGGTTTACAAATTAAAGAAGGAATTATATGGACTGAAACAAGCACCAAGGGCATGGGATGCAAGACTGGACAAATATCTACTTCATCTTGGTTTTAGAAAAGGTAATGCAGACAGTAATTTGTATTTAAGAATTGATGAAGATGGAATCTTGATTATATAAGTTTTTTTTGAAGATATCATTTTTGGAGGTAATGACAAAATGAGTAAGAAATTTGCTAAAGAAATGGAGAATGAGTTTGAAATGTCTATGATTGGTGAGATGAAATATTTTCTTAGTTTGCAAATTAATCAGAGGAAGAATGGCATTTTTATATCTCAGACCAAGTATCTTAAGGAAGTGTTGAAAAAGTTTGGAATGGAAGATTGTAAACCTATTGGAACACCTATGGTGACTTGCAACAAACTGACTAGTGATGATGAGACTCAGAGTGTTGTTCAGACTAAGTATAGATCAATGATTGGAGGTCTACAATATCTAACACACACCAGACCAGATATTACCAATGTAGTTGGAATTGTGGCTAGATATCAAGAAGATCCTAAAGAAACCATTTTTCTTTTGTGAAAAGAATCTTCAGATATTTGGAAAGAACTATGGAATATGGATTGTGGTATGAAAAATCTGACGATTTTACTTTGCAGGATTTTACTGATGTAGATTGGGTAGGTAATGTGGATGATAGAAAGATCATAAGTGGTGGTGCATTTTTCCTTGGGAAGAGATTGGTTTCCTGGTTAAGAAAGGAGCAGAACTGTATTGCTCAATCTACTACTGAATCAGAATATGTAGCTGCAGCAATAAATTGCACACAAGTTGTTTGGATGAAACAAATGCTAGAAGATATTGGAATAATTTTCAAGGATCTAGTGGTTATTCATTGTGATAATAAAAGTATATTAAACATGTCAAAGAATCCTATAATGCACTCAAAGACTAAACATATTTCTATCAAGTATCATTTCTTGAGGGAGAAGGTAGCTACTAAGGAGATTAAACTGGAGTACATAAGCACAAAGGAACAAATAGAAGATATATTTAATAAACCTTTTCCAAAAGATGCTTTTGAATACCTCAAAGGAATGCTTGGGGTGATGGCCCCTCCCAGTGGTAATTAAATGATGTAGATATGCATCAATCCAGTGGATCTCAGAGCTATATTATTCTCTGGACTTGATGTATGGATCTACTCCTTAGGCAGAGTGATCACAGGAGAACACTATGGAGCGCATCTGGGTGATCTTGCACCTAATTGGAAATGAAGATTTTAAAAAGCTACACCTTACCGAAGACTATAGATGAGTTATGGCACCCTTTTCCATTGCTGCCAAAGGGGGAAGGAATCTATGTGAAAATCCCTACTATTTTGGGGAGATTTGTTGAGGATATTGAGAAGATTGTAAAGAGAGAGAGAGTACTTTTGGGTTGATGCATATGGATTTTCCCATATGTTGACATCAATGCCAAAGGGGGAGATTAATGGATGATATCAGTTTTTGGTACTAATCATGTTGTTGTTACTCATGTTTTGTCACTGATGTCAACATATATTTATGTGAAAGAAGACATACTAGTTACTTGATTTGAAGGTGTGTAAAGACACTGTACAAATGAACCAGAATGAGAGAAGTTGGATTTAAGTAGAAGACTAAGTTTTTACTTTACATATAAGGCCGATTAACTTTATGTTTCATATCATGGATATTACAACTATTTTAGTAAAGACTATTTTTCTGGACTGTGACTGTGATTCTAGACAGAGAAGGTCTCTGTGTTTCGGGCATATCTTGCTGAGGAAGAAGTTTTAGAACTTGTGAGCTTACTGATGGAGAGCCGACATATGATGGTGAAATAGGTTGAGTTTGATTTATGTTTGGGTATTGATGACATCATCGGTGGTGTGTGTTTTGGAGAAGACTTATTTCCTGGCCAACTTTAGACTTGTAGCATGTGGAAATTAATTCTGAGCATGGATTGCGGACCTTGAAGTATTTGTAATGAATTGTAAATATTGTATACTTGTTATAGGTACCATGTGTATATTAGCAAGGACTTATGTAATTATTTTTGTGATGGGAAGCCTTAATTGGCTGACCTAGTTAATTATGTATTAGGAAAGCATAACTGGTTGACCTAATGGGTTATTGTAAGAGGGTATATATGAGTGATCTTTTCATTTGTGAAAAGTGTGGTAGAGAAAGAAAAGAGTAGATATTTGTGAAGCTGCAAAGCTTGACTACTGGATAGAGAGCAGAGTTGGTACTTCATTGGAACTGACCAAGCAAAGACAGTTGCTATCAGACAGTTCACTGGATTGTGTATTTTCTGTATACACTTGATGCGGATTGTGAATCCTTGAGGCTGGCTTTAACCTTCTTTACGACATGAGCCTTGGTAGTGAGCCTACTGCTTTCATTGACTCCTAACAGGGTATGTCTCCTAACAAGGACTATGTACTGTAATGTAATAACAAGCTCCTAACAGGGCTACTATCTTTTAACAGTGATACTATACTCTTAGTACATTATTTTGTGGGTGTTAATTCCCATTGAGGTTTTACCTTTAATAGGGTTTCCTCGACAAAAAACATTGTGTTATGGTGTTGGAAATTACTGTGTCATTTACTTTTGATGTTATGGTTCATAAAGTTTAAAGTTTAATAAACTATTGCACAACTTATTCACCCCTCCCATCCCTCTTAGTTGTCTTGTGGACTATTATTCATAACAAATGAGACAAGCCTTGATGCAAAATACTCAAGTCCAAGAACATCCACAAAGAAAGACCTTATTTAGGACCAATTTCAAATGAAAAGGAAAGGTATGTAGATTACTCATTGACTCTGGTTCAATAGAAAACTTAGCGTCTAATCAAATGGTGCAAAAGTTAAAGTTACAAATATTTCCTCATTCCTATCCATATAATATTTTATTGCTTACTAAAGGTTAGCAAAATTTGGGGAAAGAACAAACTTGGGTTGAGTTCTCAATAAGATATTATAAATATAAATTCTTATGTGACATAGTTGAAATGGATGCATGTTACCTACTCCTAGGTAGACCATGGCAGTATGATTTGGATGCCACACATAGTGTAAGAAAAAACACACCGTAATAAACGATGGATTCTCCTACACCATGAAGCCTCTACCAGACCTAAAACTAGACAAAGAACCCATTGTGATAGTCATTGGGGAAAAGGAAATGGTTAAAACCATAGAAGAATAAGAATAAGGGGGTTATGCTTTAGTCTTGAATCCTAAAGATCAGGATGTCCCAAAGGAGAACAAACCAGTACCAGTAGAGGTACACAATCTGCTAGATATTTACCAAGATGTGGTAGAAAAAGAATTACCCTCATCCCTCCCACCCTTAAGGAATATAATTCATCAAATTGACTTCATACCAGGATCATCTTTTCCCAATAGGGCCCTATATAATATGACTCCTTCACACAATGTAGAGATATCAAAACAAGTGCATGGATTGTTAGATAAGGGTTTTATAGAAAAGCGTGTGAGCCCTTATTCCATACCATCTATTTTAGAACCTAAAAAGGATGGAAAGAGGAGATTATGCACTGATAGCATAGGCATAAACTGAATCACTATAAAATATTGATTTCTTATTCAAAGAATATAAGACCTATTGGATCAATTAGGTAATGCTTTCTACTTTTCCAAAATTGACTTGAAGTTAGGATACCATCAAATCAGAATCAAGCCAGGAGATGAATGGAAAATAAATTCAAAATAACAAATTGGTTATATGAGTGGATTTTTATGCATTTGGGTTGAGTAATGCACTATCAACCTTCATGAGATTAATGAATGAAATCTTACAAGAATATAGTGACAAATTTCTTGTAGTCTATCTAGATGACATCTTGATCTATAAAAAATACAAAGAAGAACACCTAAGACACTTGGGGCTAGTCCTAAAAATATTTCATGAACATAAATTAATGATAAATCTAGAAAAATGTGTCTTTATGCAAGAAGAGCTAATGTTTTTGGGTTTTTTGATCTCCAAGGGATCACTAAATATGGATCCTTCAAAGGTAGATGCAAAAATCAATTGAATGCCTCCTAAAAACCAAGGTGATGTAAGGAATTTTCATGGTCTTGCAACCTTTTATAGGAAATTCATTAAAAGTTTCATTCATGTGTGTGCACCTATGTTAGATAGAATTAAAGGTGAAAAAAAGATCAAGTTTGTTTGGACAAAGGAAGCAAATGATAGTTTTCATTATTTGAAATCTAGGGTAGCCCAATACCCTATACTCAACCTTCCTGATTTTCAAAAATTTTTTACAGTTAAAATAGATGCAAGTAATCTTGCAATTGGAGTAGTTCATAGTCAAGATGACAGACCAATTTCATTTTTCTCAAAGAAGCCAAATGGTGCAAAGAAAAAGTATTCTCCCTATGACCTAGAACTCTATGAAATGGTTCAGGATTTTAAAAAATGGAGGCACTACTTATTACCTAAATATTTTTTTGTTTATACTGATAATCATGCATTAAGTTACTTGAATTCCCAAGATAAGTTGACTGTTAAACATATCGATCAAATGGATGGAGAAACTTCAATATTATTCATTTTAAATTAAGCATAAGGTATCTCTAATAAAGTGGCTGATTCCCTAAGTATAAGAATAGGATTGGTCCAAGAAATTCAAATTCAAATAATAGGTATCAATGCTCTAAAGGACTTGTATGCAGGTGATCCAGATTTTGATGAAATATATGAGGTATACACAAAACTTGAGGACAAATACCATACTGATTTCTTAGAATTTTTAATTAAAGATGTCTTACTATTTAAAGGAGGACAAATTTGTATTCCTATATTCTCTATGAGAGACAATATCATAAAGGAAAAACATTGTGGTGGCATGAGTGGGAATTTTGGCTTAGATAAAACACTTGAATATGTGAGAATAAATTATTTTTGGCCCAAGATGCAATATGACATCAGAAAATTTGTGGAAACATGTGTCATATTTAAGAAAGCTAAGGGTGTATCAACAAATCAAGGAATGTACCAAACCTTACCAATTCTATCTAGACCTTGGCAAGCCATTTCAATAGATTTTTTTATGGGTCTTCCAATAACAAAATAGGGTTATGATAATGTTTTTGTGGTTGTATACGGGTTCAACAAGATGGCACATTTCATCCCATGCAAAAGAACATATGATGCATCCCATATTGCACATTTATTCTTCAAGGAAATAGTAAGAATCCATGGATTACCACAGTCAATAGTTCTAGACAGAGATACTAAATTTCAAGGACACTTTTGGAGGACATTGTGGAAGAAGTTAGGGACAAACTTGTAATTCTCTTATGCTTATCACCCAAAATGGATGGCCAAACTGAATTGGTCAATAGATGCCTAGGGAACCTCCTAATAATTTTAACAAAAAATTGGGATATGATACTCCCACAGGCTCAATATGCCTTCAATGACTATGTCAACATATCAATAGGGAAAAAATCATTTAAGATTGTCTATGGTATGCACACCAAAGGAGTTTTCAAACTCAGAGACCTCCACAATGATCCCAAGATCAGTGCTTAAGGTGTAGACTTGGCATAGTGAATCAAATAGATCCAAGAAGAAGTTAAATTAAGATGCTCTTCAAAAAACTACTACCAAATACAAAGCATCTACAGATAAGAAACGAAGACCTGCACATTTTCAGATTCGTGACCAAATATGGGAATACTTAAGAAAAGAAAGGTTTCCAAAGGGTAGATACACCAAGCTCCATATGAAGAGAGTGGGACCATGCACTATCCTACATAATTTTGGTCAAAATTATTATGAGATTACTCTACCCCCTACACTTGCAATATCTCCTATATTTAATGTTTGTGATCTTACTTCTTTCAAAGTTCATGCCAGTGTTGCAGGTATAAAAAAAAAGTTTAGATGATCCAACTAACCATGATGATGATGATTATTGGGCTAAGTAATTTCCTCCTAGCCAACCCGTACAATTGGACACAGTTCTAGAAACCAAGGTACTAAGAAGACCAAAAACAATACATATCTCTAGTATATTTTTGCAACATGTATGGGAGAATGAGACCAATTCGAAAATTTTAATATTTGAATTAGCTTTCATTCACAACCATTTTGGGATCTTGAGGTTTTCTTTGAGTGAGATATCCAATTTTCTGTCAGTAGGGGTCCCAAACCCTTAGTAACCTAGGGTTTTGTAGTGAAATGTTGATTTATCATCTTGCCACCATCAGAAAAATCTAAATTTGGGTGAGATGACACTTTGGTATGTTTATTATAGGATTATGGAAGTGATTTACAGGAAGAAGGGTGCCATGACTAGTTTTGAGTAAATCTAGGTAGACATCTCCATGTGGCTACCTACGCACAATCGAGAAGATTGAAGGGATGAAAAACTTTGGGGTGGAACCAAGGCTTAGGGGCTTGGAATTGGAAGTTTTTAAACCTATTATAAATATGTGTATAGGTTACAGGACTCTGGATTGCAGAATCAAAGAAATTCCTTTGTAAAATTGCCCAATTAGGTCTAGTAGGCCTAGTGAAAAACATAAGGGTAAGTACCTTAGATCTCATAATCAAGTCTAATTATTTGAGGTATTTTATTTTTTTCATAAAAGGTATTCAAAAGGATGAAAAAATAAATCATAAGTTGTGCTTGTCAAAAATTGTAGCCAAAACCCCGTTTGGTTAAGGCTACAAGCCTTAGGATCCCTTAAAGAAGAAACTACGTGAGCTAGAATCCTAGTAGGAAAGGTTGGGATATTGGATCATGTCTATTAGGATTCAAATTGGAAATATGTATGATGGTTTCATTCCTTCTAGTTAGTAAGATAGTTTGTCACATCTTTGGCACAATTTCCCTGAAGTGCACAAGAGTGCTCAACACATACTGTGCTGAATTTCCCTGAAGTGCACAAGAGTGCTCAACACATACTGTAGCTCTGCACACTTTGCAGCTTCGCACACACTGGAGATGGGCACATAATGCGACTAAAAACTTACTCAAAATTTCATTAAGGTGTCAAATAAATGAACCAAAGTTGCATTTACATTGGTTCAAAGAACTTTCTAAGTGTTTAAGGAAAGTTATTATGGGAAGTTCGGAAGGTTGTAGCAATGCTTAGAAGGAACTCAAAGGTGTGACCCCTTGACTATTTTCTTAAGACCCTTTGTTAGAAAAAGCCTAGGAGGGGTTTGATATGATTAGTTATAACTACCACAAGGGTAAGGATTCCACGTTTTTGGATTTTATCTCTTATCAGGCAGGGGCTCTACATAAATCATCCTCTATTTTAATAGCTTCCTTCTGCGCATCTCCTAAATTTTGCACCCTCTTACACTTCAATATGAACTTAATTTAGGGATGTAGAGAAGAAATAAATACACATAATTGATTACATTTTGTTGGTTGATACTCTTTAGGAATCCTTTTAAAACACCAATTAAAACTTTCAACAAAGTTTCTCATCACTTCCTCCTCTTTCTTTTGTATTTGTAATAATTTTAGCAATAGTTAATATGCATCGACCACAAGTTTAAATATTTCAAGAAACTTTACCCTAAAATTGTACCAGATGGGAATGCATCCATACTCTAAATTCTGAAACCATTTTGTAGTGTCTCAAATGAATCTTTCAACAAACAATAATACAAATACATCTTCTTCTTGCACTCTAGGAATCCCACAAGAAATTGTGAATCCTTTAAGAAATTGCGTATTGAGGCAAAACTGAGGGTCCAATCTAATTTCCCCATGGTTGAGATACAACCAAAGACATAACATACATTGGACTTCTTCTACCAAGTGATTCCTAAACAAAATGTAGAGTCGCCAAACTCTATCCTTGGGAAGGTACCTCCAAAAATTTGGGGAAGAAAAAGCACCAAACTTTTATTCCCGATTAGAGTTGCCAAAGATATGTACATTAATATATTTGTCCTTCATAAATTGATTCTTGGAACTGGCTCATAATACCCAAAATGAAAGAAAAATTAAGAACAAAAAAGTTGAACTAGATGTGATGATTCTCTACATTGACTCTATGCTTGTTTTACAAGGTGCATCAACCTTCAAAAGATGTGTAATGAATAAATTGGGGTGTAATTTTAACCAGAAAGAAGAAAAGGAACTAATACCTACCCATAAGCATGAAGTAGATGTGGAAAAGTGATTTCAAATTAAGTAAATGAAGATAAATGAAACAAAGTTTAATTACCCACATCCACAAATAATACCAAGGCAAAGAATGAACATTAGTTCTCTTTCTGACATACAAGTTGTTTCTGTATTCAAAGTTTCAAGAATAAACAAGTATACATAGTGTAATGTAACAGAGAAGGAAATCAAGAGTAATTACAAAAGAGTCAAACTTCATGTAATCAAAAGAGATATTGAAAGATGCAATTATCAATAAAATCTTCATTATTCCTTCATACAAAATATGCAGGTTCAAAGCCATTACACTCATGTACAGTAATACTATGCAGAAAGAAACATATTTCTCTTTCCTTTACCCCACACAAATATATATATATATATATA
>MU226799.1:357304-374063 GCA_018584345.1 Thuja plicata | reverse complement strand
CATACATATATGAATCTAATGTAATATCAAATAGCATCCACACAATGAAATAAATAACTCATAACACAAGAACTTGGTAACCCAGAAACCCAAATAGGTAAAATTGGGGTGGGGATGACACCCACAAGATTCTTCACTACTGCAGTAATAAAGTGTGCCTGTTAGGGCTACAAAAGTTGATTACAAAATGCAATCTACCTAATTAAAGGTCTGCCCAGTTAAGAGCTAAAGATCATTACAATCTACCCTATAAAAGGATTTCAACTTACAATAAAGTAAGCACTCTGTTAGGAGATTTAGAAAGGTCTACTAGAACCACTTTGTTAAGAGATTTTCACCTGATACAATTGTTAGAATGTTTCAAGTATTGATCCTTCGTTATGCACTCAGATGCTGATGACAGATCTCCTCTTTCCAGTACCTTCTGTGATCTCACAATCTGATATGTCTTTAATCTGCTGTTCACTGTTCTGTCACTCTGCTTGATCTATGCTTCTTAACAAAATAACCCTCTGTGCATTTTACTTGAAAAATGCAGACAACAATTCTCTCCACACTCTTATAAAATAGGGTTTAGAAGTAATCTTATATATCTATTCAAGTCTGATTAGCGAGATCTAGATCAATGATCAAGATCTAATACCCATACCTTCAAGGTATTACAATTAATGATTACAATAGATCATGTGTAGGATAAAAAAATTAAATGCATAATTATCTCCATAATAAAATATTAAATGCGTACATAAGTCGGCCCAAATAGCTTATACAAGTCAGCCTAAACACTTATCCTCAAAGTTTGAATCATTCCAGACATGTATACAAAAACTATTTTGATCGACACTTAACATTTCTGTTACTCGGCACTAAGTATCCTACTCAGCTTGACATTATGTAACTCGGCTAGGCATTATGAACTCAGCAACCTGAATACTACTCGACAATGTTGCTCGGCCTTGGATAGTTTTAGTTTGACCACAGTGATAGCCAACTAAAATTTCCTAAGTAAATGACTAAGTGTTGGTCACTAGTCATCAACAGAACTTAGATATTAACAATTGCCCCCTTTGATATTAGTGGCAAAAACACACTTATCTATTCTTCATTTCAATCCATCAAAATGTTACCTAAGTATACGAAGTGCTCCCCCTAGGAATATACTCAAAATTATACATACAAGAAGTTACATAGAATACATGCCTTCAAAAAATATACAAGTGTACCTATTCTATACTGATTTATCGTACTGTATCCTTACAAACTTCCTTATCCTTACTAACTTCCCCCTTGTTTTTGTCACTAATTGTAGGTGGGGTTCAGTTATACTTGTCCAAAAATTGTTTACGAAGCTGTAGGGTGGATGTAAATGTAGCATCCCAACTTTCCTTGGAAATCTTCATAACTTCCAATTTTATTTCTAGCTCGGTAGCTAGACTTACTAAACTTTCCGTAGTTGAGAGATTTGCATTTCTCTATGATAACTCTTTTGCAACTGAAAGTTGCTTCTATATTACCTCCAAGTGAGGCAACAGGCTTGTCTGAATAGTTATCAATTTGGCCCTAATTCAACCATCTTCAGCCATAAGCTCGGCTATTCTTCATTGTGCATTGATTAACTTAGTAAAATTTAAGGAGCTAGAGGTAGCATCCTTATCCAAAGTACTGGCAGTTGATCTCAAATCTAACTGAAGCTTCTCAACAAGCTGTAGATTATCCTTTGTGTAGAATTCAACATCACATAGGTTCCTATACAAAGAATAATAATTTGATGTAACTTTCTCCAAAGTTTCTACACAAGTAGAAATTTCAACCTGTTTTGTTGCAATCTCTTCTAAGATTTTCTCCAGAACTTTGCTCTCAAATCTCCTCTCAAACCATTGTAGAAGTTTTTCATTGCTGTCTATATCATCATCAGTTACCTTCTATACAATGTGAACTAACTAATCAATAATTGGAGCTTGAGGCATTTCATCTTCTAAGTCAAAAGCCTTTGCAAATATATCCTTGGTATCATGTAATACTTGCTTTTGCTTCTGTTCTATTTTCATCTCTTCCTATCTCTTTTTCCTCTTAAGAAATTCTTGAAGAATCCCTATTTGTTCAAAAGATAATTCATTGGGATCCCACTGTGGAATCACAAATTTTACCTCAACTAAAGTTACATCTAGAATTGGGGGCTTTTCCCTCATAGATTTCCTTCTTTTCCATTCTGGTGAGCTGGTGCTCGGCTTCATTCTCTCAACACCTTTACCTTTATTAGTATCAATATCCATTGCCTCTTTTAATTCTATCAGGATTGTCTGGGTATCAGACATACCTCCAGTTTTAGGACCTGTGGGAGTAGATGATGTAGAATGTGGTAGATCAACCAACACTTGCACTGCCTCTTGTTCCTTAGGCTTGTCTACATTATCCTTCATCACTACTCCACTATCTAAAACTATTTTGACAACCTCTAAAATAGGTGGATTTTGTACAATTACCTCTTGTTCATCTATATGTTGTTTCTCTTTACCTATCTAATCATTGATTACTTTAATTCTATCATCAATTTTCTCTTCAAATGCAGTGGTCTTTCCTTCTTCAGTCTCAGTTGCCTTAATAGGTGAATCAGTTTTTGTACCACTCAACATAGGTGACTCAATATGTGTACCCCTCAGCATATCTTGTCCCTCAGCATTCAAATTGATGGATTCATCAATTATGAAGTCCATCGGACTGTCTACAGTCAGATCAACATAATTTGTTGAGTCTAATGCATCTTTAGTCTTTTTAGTAGCAATTTGATCTTGAGTCATCCGTGGCTCAGGGGTAATCTCCACTTCAACTTCTTTAGACTTTTTCTGAGATGTTCCCTCATCAGATTTATTGTCTTTTGGAACTGCCAGTCCAAAGATTTCCTTCCAGATCCTTGTAATCTGTTGTACTAATCCTTCAATATCATTTCTCAAAATAGTATAACCTTTGAGTTTAGGTACAAACCTATTCTTGTATTCTTCAATGAATTTGGCTCTCTATTTTTATGTCAACTTAGGTATTACCTTGGCTAAAGTACCTTCCCTGATCTGTATTTCTATGGTAAGTGTAAATTCCCATTTGCTTGACAGAAACTCATACAATTCATTCGGCACATGATTTCCTATCTCTGTAGGAGTTAACTTAAAAGTAATCATCATATCGAAAAGTGCTTCCTGAACTTTATGCTTATCTCCAATACTCAGTTTCTCATACTTAATGAATTTGAAAGTAGCTAACCCTGCTGAATTTCTCAAATTGTCACATAACTCATCAATATTAGCTGGTTTCTTGAATTGTGTTGTAGGTATGTTGTTGGGTTCATCAATCTTAGTCTTTTCATCATCACTATCTATCTCCAAGTTTAGTTTCCTCCTAGGTCTCTTTACTAATTTACTCGACTCGGGCTTAGGAGAAATTTTAGCTTCTTTCCATAACTTCTTTCTCCAACCTTCTTCTTTCCATACACTTTTGTTTGTTCAACTAGAGAAGTAACAGTAGATGCTCTAGTCCTAGGCCGATTAGTTGTAGGAGGTGCAACCTTAGATTTTTCTTTACTCGGCTTGGTTACTATGACAATTGATGGTTTCTTACCCTTAGCTTTCTTAGTGATCTCCTCAGATGCATTGACTTCCTCTTCTGTAGACATATCTTCTCCTTGTCTAGTGGATATGCCTAAAGGTGCATCCTCAGGTTCTTCATCACTTCCTAAACCAACCATTTTCTTTAGATTTTTCACAATATTTTTCCTTTTCCTCTTCATGGTTCCCTCATTTAAACTTCTTGAAATTTTTGCTTTAGCTTCATCAAAATTACCAAACCTTTCTGCTATTGTATCAATTGCCTCAGTTAGGAGTGCAATGATGCCTACTAAAGCTTAATCAATGTTGATTTCATAGGGAAATGGTTTCAAACATGCTACCCTAGGTATCACAACCTGAATATGTGTGTGATCCGTATCCACTAGGAAAAAAATTTCTTCATAGTTCTTCTCTACTAGTGATCTAGGAATCCTAGTTCTCAATCTCATTCTCTTTTTAAATTCCACAAAATAGCTACCCATAATACTATTGAAATTACCTCCTAATTTCTCAATACGTTCACTTATCTGAACTATAATGGGTCTATCCTTTTTCCAAACAATATCTCCCAATGTAGGAAATGTTCTCTGAATGTAGAAAAATATGCAGACTAGTAAGGAACCAAACTTACATGATTAGCTCTTAGCCTTTCTGATTGATGCTAGGTTCTTGGCTAGTTGTGTTTGATGTAGCTCAGCAAGGTCATATGTATGATTCTTCTTGAAAAATTTCCATGCCTGGTCAATGACTATGCAAGGAAAACTATCCAGTCAACTCGACTGTTAGAACTTATGAGCGATCACTCTTACTCCAAAATCAAGTTCTAGGTCATTAATTGTAGAGATAGTCATAAATCTATTGTTCCATATAGCTCCAGTGTTTAGTGTAATTTCTTCTTTACTATTGTCTCTCATTGTCTGTTTCCCGTTGACTACAAGATATCTAGTCACTTGATGAATCATGTTCTTATTTATCTTGACTGGTCCATTATCCAACCATATACACATATCATGAACTTGACTAAGAATAACCTTAATCCATTCATCTTTGAAACCTTGTGGAAAATCTAGAGCATGAGTTAACCCTTTGTCCGCTAAATGTTTGAATTCTTCCTTCAGAACTCCATCAACACACAGTTTGTTGTAGGATTTCCTTAATTCACTATAACCTACTTCACCAATTTTAGTCATGTAACAAGATCTGACATTGTGGATGATAAGTACCTTTGGTGGAATGAAAGAGAGGGCTCCATTCAAATCACTCTAAATTGTACTTTTAGGAATGGATCGAAAATTGAGAGGTTCACATGCATCACTCTGTACTAACTAAACTTTCTCTAGTTCTTCCTCCATACTTCTGACTGGTGTGGAAGAGCTTGCATCCATGATCTCAGAAATTAGGGTTTGAAAAGATGAAGAATAGAGTACCTTGGCAAGTAGCACTTTGCACTGTTCACTTTAGGATTGCCGACGGCACGCTGATGAAATCTTCGATGCTAACTTCATTAAGATTAATTTTGCAACTTCTTCAATCGCTCTGAAAATAGTGAAAATTGCAAGGTAACAATGAATAATAAACTGTTCAACCTTTATAGACTTGAAAGGTCAAGGTAGGTAAGAAATAAATGTTCTTCCCATTGAGTTAGTGCAATCCAGTTGTCCTCGGGTTTCTAACTTGTATGCCACTCGGCACACCATACTTGGCCATCACAGAACTTACTCAACCAACAAACTCGGCACACACTAAAGAACTCGGCCTTAGTGTCCACGACTGGTACTCGACACCTATAGTGAAATTAGCTCTTCTCGGCATTTTTGTTTTCAAAATGTGTCCTGGTGCATCTTAACATATGCAAGTATGGACTTTGGTACATTTCATTTTAGGAACTGATGTAAAATAAGAATTTTACATGCAGTTCCTTACATACCTCTTTTTCGTAGTTGGAGATGGTGTGATCACCTGATCCATTGGATTGGGTGACCTCATCTACACTAGCTTCACTGCTACATGGTTCATATTTCATGTCTAGTTCATCTGTGCTCTAATCTTCTCAATAGTAAGAGTAGGTACCCTAGTCTTACAATCTTTCCTTGTATGACCAATTTTTAGACAACTGTGACAAACTAGGCTTCCATTCATCCAACTCTTAGACTTTCCTCTGAAATGTGTCCTTGTGCAATTTTTTGGAACATGTCCATACTCATCATAGTAATGACAACTATGCCATGTGTTGTAATCCCACTTGTAACTATTGCCTTTTCTTGGTGATTTCTCTTTTGTCTTTGATGTCCATTGTTGTTTACCTTTAGATTTGCAATATTGTGCTTTATGACCATATTTTTGACAGTTATAACAATTACCATTGAATCTAGGTGTGGAAGGTGCATTACTTTCCTTTGTCTTACATTCACATGCTTGATGTCCAAACTTATTATAGTTAAATCAATAACCATTAAAGTTAGTTTTAGGATTGGACTTACCATTCTTGCTTTGGCAAATGTTTGTTGTATGCCCTGGTTTCCCACAGTGGTGGCAAACATGTTTGTTGTTTCTTGGCTTTGCATTCCTTCTTTCACCTATCTTAGATGATTCTCCTTCTTCAGTGGTTGTATGTTTTTCAGTGTGACCTATTATAGAAGAATCTTTAGGTCTTCTTGATGCTTCTACTAGTTGTTCAAAGTATCTCAAAGTTGCATTGGGATCATTCACTCTATTGTTAAGTTATTTCCTAGATCTCAATTCATCTTTCAACTGATTGTTCTCAGATCTAAGATTTACAATCTCCATGTCTTTCCTACTGATCTCCTGATTCACAAGTAGTAGTTGATTTTCCATGTCAACTTGATTGACTATTAATGTTTGTACATCATGTGTTGTTTCATCAAGTCTTATAGTCATCACTCTTTTGTCTTCTTCTGCCATAGTCTTGTCATCTTTGGCTTTCTTTTTATGTTCAACAACTTCACACATCCTTATTGATTGGGCATCTTGTTCTCTTTTTAAGTTTCTAACTTCTTCACACAGTGCATTGTTATTTTCCAGTAGATCTTCTATTGCTGCATCACTCTCAGTAGAATCTCCATTCTAAAATAGATTTGTGGTGTCCTCTTCCTGATAATAAGTGTCATTCATTTGTTTGGAAAAATCTTTCCTTGTTGTCAAAGAATTCTTTAATTCATGTCTTGCTGTCTCAAGCTATTGTAGAGCTAGCTAAATATCAATCTTTTGATTCTCAATGATTTTACCCATCTTGTAGATCTCCATCTCAAGATATGTATTCTCAAGCTGATTATAACTTTCTAGAGAACTTAGCTATGATACCAATTGTTGGAAATACACTAATGGGAAAGCAAGATGCTGAGAGGGGGGGGGGGGGGGGNAGCTGATTATAACTTTCTAGAGAACTTAGCTATGATACCAATTGTTGGAAATACACTAATGGGAAAGCAAGATGCTGAGAGGGGGGGGGGGGTGTGAATAAGATCTTCAAATCTAACCACTTAAAACAAATTGATCCACATTCATACATATATGAATCTAACGTAATATCAAATAACATCCACACAATGAAATAAATAACTCATAACATAAGAACTTGGTAACCCAGAAACCCAAATAGGTAAAACTGGGGTAGGGATGACACCCACAAGATTCTTCACTACTGCAGTAATAAAGTGTGCCTGTTAGGGCTACAAAAGTTTATTACAAAATGCAATCTACTTGGTTAAAGGTTTGCCCGATTAAGAGCTAAAGATCATTACAATCTACCCTATGAAAGGATTTTGACTTACAATAAAGTAAGAACTTTGTTGGGAGATTTAGAAAGGTCTGCTAGAACCACTTTGTTAAGAGAATTTCACTTGATACAATGATTAGAATGTTTCAAGTATTGATCCTTCATTATGCACTCAGATGCTGATGAAGAATCTCCTCTTTCTAGTACCTTCTGTGGTCTCACAATCTGATATGTCTTTACTCTGTTGTTCAGTGTTATGTCACTCTTCTTGATCTATGCTTCTTAACAAAATAACCCTATGTGAATTTTACTTGAACAATGCAGGCAACACTTCTCTCCACGCTCTTACAAAATAGGGTTTAGAAGCAATCTTATATATCTATTCAAGTCTGATTAGCGAGATCTAGACAAATGATCAAGATGTAATACCCATACCATCAAGATATTACAATTAATGATTACAATAAATCATGCATAGGATAAAACAATAAAATGCATAATTAACTCTGTAAGAAAATATTAAATGCATACATAAGTCAGCCGAAAAAGCTTATACAAGTCGGCCTGAACACTTATCCTCAAAGTTTGAATCATTCCAGACATGTATACAGAAACTATTCTACTCAACACTTAACATCTCTTTCACTCGTCTCTAAGTATCCTACTTGGCTTGACATTATGTAACTTGGCTTGGCATTATGTAACTCGGCAACCTGAATACTACTCGGCAATATTGCTCGGCCTTGGATAGTTTTAGCTCGGCCACAGTGATAGCCAACTAAAACTGCCTAAGTAAATGACTAAGTGTTGGTCACTAATCATCAACAGAACATAGAAATTAACATATATATATATATATATATATATATATATATATATAAGAAATATGGTGTTTTAGTTTGTTATTATCTTATCTTACATTTAAAGGAATGTTTTGAAATGTAGGGGGTAAATAAGACGCTCTCCTTTTATACTTAGATATACAAATGAAGGATCCAAATTGATTAACCCAAAAGGAAGGATCAATGCATAAATGAATCAATCATTTGGAAACAAGAGCAAAGAGGAATATCTTAAATACCCATTTATTTATTTGAATGTGTAATAGATTTAGAAAGATTGATAAACTTAATTGAAATGGATAGGAGAAAAGTACTAACCTTGAAATGTTGCATATCTCTCAAGAATGCTATTTTTGGGGGTCTACACCCATTTTCTAGAAAATATGAGACCGCATCTGAAATAGAAACATAGAGACGAACAAAACCCAGAAATATTTTTCCATTCTGACACAGTTCCAATTTGTACCCTCAAGTAAATGTCACCATTGACCTAGAATTTCCGACTCTAACTTAGGGTAGAATTGACATAAAATGTCTCTGATTCAAAATCTATTTTTGGATCCCAAAAGTTTTCCAAAAAGGGTATCTGAATCTGCACTCCGATCTGCTGTTCCAAACCTGTACCTACAAGAAAAATGGATTGCTTTTTGGGGGGAGGGGTTTGCCTTTGTCAAACCCTAGTTTTGGTATTGACCTCAAGTATAATTGAAATTGTATAAGTAAAACAAAGTAAATGAACAAATTCACCTTGCTTTTATAAATCCTTGTGGTTGATTTGAATCCGTGAATCCATAATTATGTATGCACCAAAAGAGATGTAGAATATAGAATGTAGAATGTAGGATATCTTCAATCAATTAATTGTAGATCTTCAACACCAATCTTGAATGGGTTTTTGAATAGGAAGAGGCTCGGAGGAATGTAGATGAAGAAATCTTCGACAAGAGGGCTCCATGGAGCTTGAATCCTTCGATGGCCACCAATGGATCTCCTTGATGAAAATGAGTTCTTGAGAAGTGATTGAGAATGGATGAATGCATTAATGGCTACTTGGCTTGCTTAAAATCCTACTTCTTCACCTTTGGATCTCACTCTTAAATTCTTGAATTCTTTCAATGATGATTATAGTTGCTTGTGATTATCAAGTCTTAGATTGTTAGAGAAAATGAGAGGAGAAAGCTTCCTTTTATATGAAACTAGGGCACAATCCTGTAGAGAGGCCTACATAGGAGAATTAAATTCCAATTAGACCCATGCCCGTAGAAAAGAACCTATACTAAATATAATTTAAAATTTATATTTCCGAAGACCAAAACAGCCGACTTGGAAGTGGGAATTAACTTTTTCCAAAGACTAACATCTGAAAACCCTAAAATTCTGGAATTTGGACCCCGGGCCTGAAAAAGGTCAATTGTGACCTATGTCAAGGTCAAGGTCAACCTTGACCCTAAGTTCAAAGTCCCATATTTTTAGTCTGGGATGTCAAAAATAGGCTGGAAAAAGTGGAAATGGGGCAGAACAGGGGGAAAAAGCCAGATCGAAGTCACGAACTCATTTAGGCACTTGACATGTCCCCAAACCACTTACTCAGAAGGCTAAACTAGTCTACAATGGAAGTGCTTCCATTTTCCAACTATACATTTATCCCACACTTTAGCAAGAGTATGGACTCGATGCAAACACTTGGTAAACAAGATCATGAAGAATAGATAATCTTATTGAAATCAAAAGGGACAAAGGAATCCTCAAGCCCCCAAGGGGCTTAAGTCTTTATCAACCCTAAGATCATGATAAGAGAGACATCACCAGTTAATGGGAAAGAGAGAGAGGGTGTGATTACCTCACCCAATGAGAACTTATGTCCCATTATGAACCACACAATGAAATAGTGCAATTGGAAAGATGGAGTTGAACCACCTAGTGAATGTGGCTACTCACTAAACAACCCATCAGGGAGATATGTTCTTAAGGAACCTTCCAACCTTAAGGGATCAAAACATTGTATATTGAAACTGGAGGGATCAAGAGATCCGTGTATATTTAAACTGGAGGGATCAAGAGATCCTATAAAGTAAAATATCCATGCTTTAAGGATTAATCTTTAATCCATAAAGGGAAAACATTTTAGGTTTTGAAAATATTTTGAACGTGCATTTGTGTAAAAAGTGAGTAGAGCGTATGCCCCCATGTTAAATTCATCGCTAACACTTTAATAGGAGCAATGGCTTTAACGGAAACATAAAAAACTCTATTGATTACATTTCCACTATGCGATGCCCCAAACAAAGACAAATCAAGGGAAATATCACATAAACATACAAAGAACACATAAGGGATCTACCTACTGTGGGGTCAGTATGATCATAAGATAACATGTATATATAGATATGATATTATTGCAAATGAATTGACATCATTACCCAAACAAAGTAGAACTATAATCACAATGGAGGAAAGAAAACTCAAGAGTTACGAAGAAGAGTCTTTTCGGCCCAAAACATGGAGACCAAAAAGAATCAGTGCTACTATGTTGCAGATCCAAATAGACTATACAAGGAAAATATTTATGAATAATAGCACAAGTACAACATAACATGAAAAATAAATATATAATAGTAAAGATACATATAGAGGAATTGTACAACAGGTTTGATTCCTTTATCACCTTGCCCCAACAAAGTAATATGGGTCGTATAAAAGACTCTAATAAACATTTAGCAAACACATTACGGGAGAAGCACAATAAAACATGCAAACACAAAAAGGGATACCATGAAGGACAAGACAATCAGGTGCATCGCCTACTCTCCCCATCTCATTTTGTATCATTTAGGGAAGGTGGGTAACTCGCAAGAGGGACTATATCCAATAAAGTAGGAATAATAGCCAGTTCCAAAAAAGGATTCTCTTAAGAATCACATTGCTAGATACTAGGTGTAATTGTCAATTGAGTTGAAAGCATATGAGGTAAATCAATATCAAGATCAATGGTCTCATATTCATCACTAAGATCAATAGGATCATCAAGAGTATCCTCCTCATCAAGATTAATTAAAATGAGATCTAAGATGTGAATAGGACCATCATACTCATTCATCTTAACAAAATTATGAATATTAAATTCTTCCAACACATTAGGCATAGGTTGGTCAAAAGAAGGTAAATAATTTTGAAGAATAGAAGCACGGGCCCTAGCATTACCTCTACGCTTCTTACGAAATTCATTAGCAGATTTATTATGTTTTGTTTTATTTGACACATGTGGAGAACTAGGAGGAATAACATCTGGTTCCTTCATAGGTTCTGTAGGAGGATTGGTAAGATTCACAGTAGGCTGAGAAGTGACACTGGGAAGTTGATTAATAGAGTTAGAAGTAATAGATAAGGAGGTAAAGAAGGAGTGGGAAAAAGACCATGGTTAAGATCTATCTAAGGTATGCTTAACTCAACTATCTTGTGATGTTTATAGGCTTGATATGAATGAAAAAGGTTGTTAGGGAAAGGATGACATGAATTAGGTAATGGAGGCCACAAGAAATCAATAGTAGCACAATATCTAGGCCTAGAAGGTTGATACAAACTATGAATAATTGTTTTCACTTCTCCATTATGAATGAACTTAAGACATTTGTGAATAGGAGAAGCAATAGCATGCATAGTAGTTATCCAAGGCAAACTAAATTTGACTTCAAATTGATCAGCAGTAGGAACAACAATGAAGGTAGTGTTGGTACCCAAAAATACAACAAGGTTTTTGAGTACCTTGTTAAAATTTTTGCATTTTAGCCCCTTATGAGTACTTTTGAGCCTTTTTTCCCAAATGCAATTATGAATTTTTTCATGCATACCAAGTGTTCATCACTCTTGTTTAAGCATAAGAAGATATCCCAGATTGTCATATTCAAGTTTTGAGTCATTTAGTGATGTCTTATTTTGAGCACTTGTCCTTTTTGCATATGTTGATTATAGTGTCAAATTACTGTGACTTGCCTACTTTGCATCTGAATATCTTGCATCCTCTTAGGTTTCATGGGTCACTAATTTGGAAATTTTTAACATGTATATTAGAGAGCTTAGGTTTTGAAACCCTAGCCATTTCAAGTCTATTTGATGGTTTTTTAGTTTCCCCAAAGTTGGTCCTGCAAAACTGTCCTATTTCTCTGTCATACAAAGATTACTGAATAGTCTACTTTGAGCTTCTACAAGATATATCTAGTTGAATTCCTTGCATAATTGATTTTTCTCCTGCATTACAAACTTGGAAGTATACATTCCCAAATACTTTCAGACTCACACCAATCTAGTTATCCACTTTGCTAGAGCCTTTCCATTTCCAATTTATAAAGTTTCACTAAATGCGCAGAATCCAGAATTAAGTGACCTACTTTGTGATTTCCCTATTTGCACCCGGTTCAAGGTCAGGCATAATTAAAAGTTATTCTGCATTGTAGACCTAGAAATGAACTTCTTTTACGATTTCTAGACTTTGGTCAATCCAGTTGATCACTTTTCTATGCTAATTCCAAATCCAGTTTCTGCATTCTCACTGAGTTAAAGTTCAGAAAAGTCTTTTAAGTGCTAACTTTGTAGATTAATTCCATTTAATTAGTTAATCAGAGCATGATTTAGTGATTTTTCAATGGTCGATCGGAATGAGATTTATGGTGTTTTAGCATTTTCACTTGTATAGTTTTCTGAATTGCTAAGTTTGATTAGTTGCATATTGCACCTAGAGTAAGATATGGAAAAGCCCTTTTGCACGCATATTTATTAGAGATGAATGAATCTTTTTTCAAAGTGTCAGGGTCGGATTACTTTTTTCAAGCAATTTTAAAAGCTGTCTCCAGAGGCTAGATGCCATTAATGAGTTAAATTTGCAGAATTGGAAAAGTCAATTTTAAGCGATTATTAGTTCAGTAATCCAAATTGCACCGTTGATTAAGTTTCGTCTGTCAAATATTAAGGGGGCATTCATAAGTTTTGACTATGGGAGAAATGTGCAAGCATAAAAAAAAAAGTAACAATTGCAAAAACATTGAGAAAAAAATATGAAAGCATTACTTGGAACATAGCATTATTATTTGAAAAACAAAGTGTAATGCAAAAGGGGACTAGATGTTGAAAATCAGTACCTACCACCATGCACGTATCTTGCAATCACTGCATTCCATATGGCGAGATGTATTTGAGGAAATTTGTCAAACAATTTGGTCATGAAGAGGACTTGAGAATGGATATTAAACAACACATTACCAATGAAATTTTCAAATGAAAATAAGATAAAAATTTGCGCAAGCCAACATTGAAGGGACATTTACAAAAACATATGAAACAACCAGTGCAAATGAAGTTGGTAGATGCTAGTGTTTAAATGATATTTATAAGGGGATTGCGCAGTCAAACATAGTGATAATAGCCAGTGCAACAGTGAAGGAGGAATTTCTTAAATTTTTCAAAATCGAATGTTAATGCACAAAGAGAAGCTGCGCAGTCCATGTGGAAATAAGAAGCACATTTAACTCATTGAAGATTAATGTCAAGTACAAGCTGCGTCAAACACAATGGGAGGCATTAGAACTTTTAAACCAAATGAAATCTACACCAAGCACCAAGGAGGAGGGAAGTATATGCAAGTAGTGAAGTGTTGCGCAATGCATAAGAGGCTGCTAGCATGATTTGTAAAACAAAATTACAAAATCAAATACCATGACTACCAACACACTAGAGAGGAACTGAAATGAATTTTTGTTTCAAAAACATATAATAATCAATCATTTCAATTGGAAAATGTATTTCAAACTCTAAGTGCTATGTTGGAAACATAAGGAAATAACATTGCATAGATCCTGCGCAGCATGCTAGAGAGGTTGTGTGACTAGTTTGAATGCATGTGGATTATTATGATGAGAGTCCAAAGAGAAGCCAGCATGGCTAGTGGGCATTAAAAACAAGAAGGGACATCCATGCAACAGTGACTAGACTTTAAAGGAAGTTAAAAAATTTGCTAATGCAATTAGTGAATTGGTTCCAGTGAAACCAACATAATGCATTCTGTGCAAGCATAGTAGGCTGCGTAGAAACATGTTAGAAGGAATTTAACATTTAAAGAATGCAAGTGCATTTGCACAGTTGAAAAAAAACAAAAAACCATTACGCAATTAATAGAAATTTTGTGAAATGTTTTTGTTTAAATATAAACACGTCAAAGCCAAGAAAATGTAATGATAGCTTGCGCTAAATGATAAAGAGCATGCGCAACATTACATAAACTACAAAATGCAATTTTCAAATGTTCCATGTGTCTACACAGCAATGAGGGTAAGCCAAGAACATTTCAAAGCAAGTATGATTGGCACATATTAATGCCAAGTTGTAAAGGGGAGGCAGACTGCGCTGTATTTGTGAGAGGGAATTTAAAATAAAAACATTGCAAACAATTAAAAAAATGCAATGTATTAACTTGTGCTAAGCATGCAGGTAGGGGATTTTGAAAAGCCAGTCTTCAAGGAGACCACTCGTGTGATGTTTGAGGGAGCTGATGTTTTTTCTTGATTATAATTTGTTCTAAATCATGAAACTTTCAAGAAAATAACACATGATAGATGCAAAGCTAGCTCTACAACCTTTACTAGCATAAGGCCTAGCACATCATTTGGAGGGTGCAAATAAATTATTTTAAACATAAATTAAAATTCCATAGACCTTGCGCAGGGATTGGAGAGATTGGAGAGAGAAGTCCACACTAGAAACAAGGAGGAAATGCCATGCTGGAGAGGAGGGGTAGCCATGCCCTGCGCAAAATGTGAAAGCCAGAAAACATTTAATGTCAAATGCAAAGACAAAAAATGAATCCAGAGCAGGGGGCGCCCAGCCTTGTGGAAGAACATTCTCATGTTAGACAACAATAAAAAATGACCATTAGTGAGCAACATCAAGAGAAGTCGCAAAAAGTTGGAAAATGGAAGAAGATATTATTCCACATGCATGGGGTTTTGATATTTTTAGTTTTTATATATGCAAACACTTACAATATGATTTAAAGAAAGAACTAAGGGACCACTTAGTGGGCCCCTTAGTTGGATGATTGCATGCATGGCGGGACCCCCAAATTTTAGCACCCAGATTTCTAAAGTCTTTAAAAACACTCAAACCAATTATCCCACATTGCTCCCACAAAGAAAATTTGAGATATTTAGAAGCAAAAAGGCTTTCATAGTGTATTGTGAAGCAGAGACGGAGGCTATCCATGCGTATATGGTAACTAGTGCCTCGATTTCCATGCCGATGACCAAAGGGCAACAAAATTTTGTAAAGGCGGTGACGTGGCAAACACATGGTGCAGGTGACATGTGGTAACCAATCACGAAGTCGGGAAATGGAGAGCATATAACCACTAGGATTCTGAGACTCAGAGACTAACCGCCGCATTAACCGCTAGATGTTAGTTGCTAGGTTACTGGATGCTGGCAGTTAGTACGAAAAAATTAGGAGACTAGGAGACTAACTACAGTCGCCAGGTCGCCGGATAAGAAGTGTTAAGTCCAAATTTTCATGAGACTTGGAGACTGAGGAGGTGGTCGTCGGGTCTCCAGATTTAACCATGGTGTAGGAAAATATCAAGAGACTTGGAGACAAGGAGTAAAAGTGAACCCAGAGTTAAAGGTGAGTTTGAAACTAGTTAAGGACAACCAGTTAGAGGGTGCCACATGTCTATTTCAAGTGGCTTCTTGCCTTAAAGTGCAGAAAATAAAGATTTCAAAGGAATTTAAATATGTGCAAAGTTTGAAATGTTCAAATGTATAGTTTGCACAGTATTCATCTCAAACATTTTGAATATACATTCTAGGAGATGTTTAAACACATAAGAAATCAAATTTTTGGTAGAATAAGAATCAGATTTGAATAGAATGAAGATAAAAAAATAAGATCATATTTGCATACAAGGTGACAAATGCATATCTATTTTATTTGCGAAATCAGATTTTCATATGTTTTCATGGAGGATGCTCTCATCAGGAATGAATCAGATTTTAAAATCAGATTGTTGTAGAAATATTAGATTTTAAAGATAGTTGCAAGAGAAGCTAAGATCAAAACTAGAATTTGAAAAGGCAAATAAAATCAGATTTTATTTGAAGAGGCAATCACTGATGGATATCAGATTTGCAGTGGGACAGGTGTGAAATGCTTAGAGATTTTAGGGTTTCTTATGTTCTTATTCATTTCCCTCTTCTCAGTTTTGGGGGTTCCTCTCCTCTGCTCTATTTTGGGCTTTTTCCCTACAGGAGTTCAGAACAGGTTCCATGTATGATATAATGAATATATCTCTGCAAGTTAGACTTACTAAATTTTTTTTAAGCTTTTAAGCTTACAGTTTTGAATATATTGAAGACCATTTTAATAGAATACAACGCAGTTCTTCTTCTGTATTACTGTTGTCTATTCTTAGTTTTGTTTATGTTGGAAATATTCAGGATTAACAGAGTTACTGAGAGGGGAGGGGTGAATCAGTAACACTTAAACTTTAAAACATTTCTGCACTTTTATATTTTCTAACCATTCATTCATTTACTCTACTGCAACCA
>MU226799.1:331891-350828 GCA_018584345.1 Thuja plicata | reverse complement strand
GTACAATACATTACATATTTATACCGTCCATAATTACAATTTACAAAGTCGGCCTTATACAAAATAATAACATAAACATGTTTCTAAGTCGGCCCTACATAGGTGAACAAAGTATTACTGAGTCGGTTGAAGCTAGGTTCCTTAAGCTGGCTCGGTGATCTTCTGATACTCGACATCCACTACTGTACTCGGCATCGTCATGCTCTCGGTAAGAGTAGAGGCTCGGTCCATACTAGTCCCGTAGTGTAGCTTGGAACTCGCTAGCTGTGGTGACTCGGTAAAAGCATTGTCACTCGGTAATTACTGATGACTCGGTAGAAACTAACTTTTTGGTTATTACTGACTGATGACTCGGTGACTACCGTCTGCTCGGTAACTGCTGTTCTTCTCATATGCTCGGTAACTGCCTTACTGCTCGGTTTGAACTGTTTGATCTGTGATCTTCACTGAATGCTCGGTATAGCCTGTGAACTGAATGATGAGCTCGGTAAGCATTCAAAACCGAATAAGTGTTTTCACTAAGTGCATTCACTGATGCCAAATGTATCATTATTCCAACAGTTTATGCTCTTGTATGGTTTTATTTGTAAGGCATCTAAAAACATACCATTTGTAAGGCAACTTGTCTAATTATTTATGAGTTTCTTTGAAGGAAAGAACTAAGCTTCACAAGTAATTTCAAAGAGCAAACATTAGTATGAGGATTTGATACAATAATGTAGAAGTGACAGGATGGTTTGTATAGCACTCAATCTAGGCTACATGTAGTTTGTAAGGCACTCTATAGTATTTTCATTAAATTTATTCCTGTGGATTTATTTTTCAGTAACTTTTTTCCCAAGGATAGGCACTGATATAGGGTTTGATAAGCAGTGATTTCCTCAACCAATAACATCAATCAAATATACTTCAGTTACTAAAAACACATAAGATGAATTCAAGTGGATTGTGTTAGCCAGAGACAATTCAATTTGTTGATTCCTTCAAGAGAGAATCAAAAGGTTAGCCTTCCTTGAGTTGAATCTCAGAAAAAGAAGAAGGATGAACATCCTTATGCCATTGCTATTTGTTGTTACAGTCATAGTTTTCCTTGTAAACTCTATTTCAGATTGTTTTCAAGTCATTTGAAGAGTGTTATTTTATTAATGTGATCAGAAACATAATAACATAGAAGTGAAGACCCTATCCACCATTTGATGTTTACTTGAAACATAGTAAATTATCTAGGTAATACCCGCTTGAGTCCTATGGAGCTCGAAGAAGAAGGAGGATATTATCCAATCCTCATCAATTAGCCTTTATCTTTCATAAAAAGGAGTTTGGATTCAAGTATATAAGTATACTGTCATTTTAAGGTTGTGCTGCAAGAAAAAGAGATAACAAATTGGTGACTCTACTCGGGAGTATCAAAGATGTTTTATACCCTAGAGTCTCTGGTGTAGTACTTTTCAACTCTTTTAAACTAGTTCTAGTTGAGTTGAAGTCATTGACGTCATAGAGTCATATTCTACAAAAAAGACACACTCCTCAAATTTTGTAAAATGAGTCAAGTCTATTTTGTCTGTCATTGCAAAGTGTCTGAAAGTCCTAGTTCTTGAAGAAAAAATTATACAAACTCACATGTGGTGAGTGGCGACTCTGAGTTCTCTGATTTGTACCAGTGTGAATATTTCAAGAAAGACTACAAAAAAGAAAAGTGGACTTGCAGTGAGAAGGATAATAGATTTTTGGACTCTTATGATTAGAGGAATCATTAAGAGACCCTATATTGGAGATGTATGTAAGTTTCTGATCTAAAGAAGGTCAGAGTGGGGTGAAGAGATCTCAGCTGATTCAAATATTTTCCTCTACAAAGAAGTGGCGGCTCTAAAAAACTTTGAAGGTGACTTTAAATCAATAAGTTTGTAGCAGCTTCATCATACTCCAGGTACTTTTATTTTCATTGGATAAGTCTTTTGTTTCATGAAAATTAGTTATGCATATGTTTCCCTATTAAGTGGTCATCACTAAGTTAAGAGGGAAAAGAGAGGCAGTTTATAGTTATTCTATTTGTCAGGATGTCACACATATATTGAGTTAGTTTGTGCAATGCTATAAATTTTGAAGGTATCCTTGGATACCCAAATCCTATTCCATCAGTAGTAAAGGATTGTTTGCCTAACTTTTCTGGTCTGGGTGAGCAATCAACTAAGGAGCATATAAGAAAATTTTCCGATTTGATAGATGATCATGAAATCACACATGAGGATGTACTAATGAACCTATGTATAATATCCCTAGTAGATGCTAGGGATTGGTTTAAGGAATTACCTCATGGTTTAATAAGATCTATGGCTGCATTTGAAGATTGTTTTGTTGGGAAATATGATGAAAGGGATGGCAGTGATCATCAAGACGTGTCTGAATCTGAAGACCCTTTATCAGAACTTGAACTTATTCATATAGAGAAAGAAGTATTAAGACAAAAAATTCAAGAAAGGGTGGTTAAAACATTACAAGAAAATATGAGAAGAGAAGAGAGTGAATCTCAATCTAAATTTTGCATAAGGTTTTCTGATCAGATTAAAGAGTATAGTATATCTTTCTGTCCTCAAGTGTGTGTATGGGCTGATTTTTTTGTTAAGCTTTTCTTTCCTGATTTAGTTAGTTTGCCAATTTCTCATAGGGATGAATATATTCAGCATACTTTGAAGTGGATGGAACATGTTGAAAATCTTTCATCTAAAGTTATACCTGAATATGAATCTAATGATGATGAATCTGAAAATGTTGAAGATACTGAATATCAAACTAGCTATGCTGATGAGACTGAATTTAATGATATTGAATCCAGCTATTATCAAGATAATGTTGATTCTATTTTTGCTAAAATTATTGATTATGATGCTGACAATGAATTCTGTGAGAAACAAGATGATAAAGATGAATGTATAGTTGGAAATGTTATTTTTGAATTTAAAGACAATTATTTTTCTCAACATAACAATGCATATTTCTTGTTTCAGTTTGGAGATGTTTTGTGTGGACAACAAGATGATTATTATGATGCGGATGTAAGTGTCTGCAATGATTTATTTACACATGATGATATGGTCCAAGAGGTCTTAATCCATGTTTCCAATGAAGAAGAAATCTAAAACATCAATAAAGAAACCAAAGAAAGTGAACAAGAATCCTAGTGCCCTTTAACCAGTAAGAAAACCTCAAAACTTTTGGTTGCTGATTTCCAGAGGTATGTATCAGAAGATGACTCTCTTTCTTCATTCCCTATAAATATAAGTTTTGATATTGATAAGATTACTAAGGGTATGAAGGATGATTGTGAAAATGATTATGAGAATGCTGATTGTGAGAGTGTATCAGAAATGAGTGTAAATGATGATAGTTGTTCACTTCATAGTGAACAAATTTCAGAATTATTGTCTTGTGAATACCTCAGATTTTTAGGGAAAGACAGACTTGAATCTCAACACTTCACACATATTGAGTTTGATAAGAAATATATATCAGATACTCAGAATGTTGATACTTATATTTTAGATTTTCATTATACTCCTATGTCACTAGAGCACAATCAAGTTGAGTATGCCATGTCAGATAATGAAAGCCTCATTGTTGTTTCAGATTAAAAAAATGAAGAGACTCCAGATATCATTTTGAGCACTGATCAGGATAGTTGTTTAGATTTGAAATCTTTTTCAGATTCTGAAATTTCCAATGAACTTCTATTAAGGGATGGTCCTTCAGTTGCTCACGATTCACATGTTTATGATGAATGTGCTAATGTTTTCCCACCCACCCACCAACTAGTTTTAGATTTGAATGATGCTGATAATTTGCAAGAAGATATTTATGAAGATTCTGATATGAATATCGAAGTGAATGACAAGATGCAGGATGGTAATCCTTTTGAGAAAAGGAGTATAGATTATAATATGGGATTACCATTGTTTGATCATGAAGATGTTGAATATTGTTCTTTTGATGTTCTTGATTTATCTCCTCCTGAAGAAATTCAAAACCATTTTCATAAGATCGATGATGTCTACAATGAGATTAACTTTGATAGTGAACCGATTGTTGTTCCTTATACTTAGAAGAATGAGCCAGATCATATCCTAAGCGGTGAATGTTTTTAGTATTTGCATAAAGTTTAGCATGCTGATTTTTTATTTAATGTGCAAACTACTGACATTGATGGATATAATAATGCTAACCCAAGCAACCTAGCAGATGTTAAGTATTTTATTTTTCAGCCAGGAGGTGATTTTCAGAAATGTGGTATTGAGGTAAGTATTTCTGATTATTGCATTGATTCTCAGTTTTTGCTACCTAATGAATGCATTATGCATATGCCACAAGCTTTGCGAAATTGGTATCTTTTCTATTTTAGTTCTCAAATGGATAATGATGACATTTTTTTTCTTGAGCTAATGGATAATGGAAATAAGATAGGTCAGATGCATGGAAGTGATCATTTTAGCTTATTTTTGATTTATGAAGATGAAAACCAGGTGTATGACAGAGGTAAGAGCTGATAGAAGTTTTGGGGCTTCAGGCATCTTGTAGATAATGAACATATTGTATAGTTTCTTTCCATTTTAGTTGTGTGTTTTATTTCAGTAAGAAGTTTCCATGTTTTTTGAGAAAAGGAGAAAAGTTTTGAGAGATATCAGTGAAAAGAGGAAAGAGAAAAGAGAAAATCTGATTTCTAGTTTTGGGGTGGTCTACTTCTACCATGAGATTCTGAAAGTTCTCTGCATGCTTGCATGGGGCATGCATCCATAGTTAGAGCCACTGTTGGTACTCAAAAATACAAGGTTTTTGAGTACCTTGTTAAAAAATTTGCATTTTGGCTCCTTATGAGTACTTTTGAGCCTTTTTTCCCAAATGCAATTTTTAGGTTTTTCATTCATATCAAGTGTTCATCACTCTTCTTTTGGCATAAGAAGATATCCCAGATTGTCAGATTCAATTTTTGAGCCATTTAGTGATGTCTTGTTTTGAGCACTTGTCCTTTTTGCATATGTTGATTATAGTGTCAAATTGTTGTGACTTGCCTACTTTGCATCTGAATATTTTTCATCATCTTAGGTTTCATGGGTCACTACTTTGGTAATGTTTATCATGTATATCAGAGAGCTTAGGTTTCGAAACCCTAGCCATTTCAAGTCTGTTTGATGGGTTTTTAGTTTCCCCAAACTTGGTCCTGCAGAACTGATGCAGAGGCTAGTGGTCTGCAATATTTTTTTCTTCCACTAGACTCCACATCTTAAATCTACACTCACTCAACTTAACCATTCATGCATATTTGTCAATATGATGTGATTGTCCCAACCCACTTACTTGGATCACTCTCTATGATCCAACACTAATCTTCTCACAAAGAGGAATCTCTTCACATCCCCCTACAACCCTTAATATCTTCTCCAAAAAAAGCTACTATGCATCCCACACTTGAATGCAAACACTCAATCTTGCTGTCCACTATGACAATCAACTTCTCATTTTGGAACAATCACAATAACCAACCCTTCTAATGTGTCCCCACACCCTTAAACTAAAAGAGAAACCATATAGTTCTTCCTATAACCCTTCTATTATTTTCCATACACCCCTCACAACTCCTAATCTATTACAAAACTTCCCCAACACATTTATGAAGGAAATTCCTCACAAACTGCTCTGTCACTGCCCCTTGCATAGACCCGTACACAGTCATCTATAAATTTTTCAAAACATATTATTTTCAAAATCCCTTCAATGAGGATGTGCGAAATTAGGTTATCTCTAACATATTTCAAATTGAGAAAGATCCAATGGTTCAACTAAAAGATATGGTCCCCGCACTGAACTGCATATTTCTAAGATAGTCCTTCCTTCATTTCCTCATAACCATTCAACTTGCACTGCTTCAAACACCTGCCCAAACAATGCATGGGCTCCTGAAACTTCAAGGAAAGTTTTAATATATCCCCTCCAATATATTTTACAAATTTGGGGGCTTATTGGTCGTGAAACTACTAAATACTTCACATTTTTCCCTCCCGGGTTACCCTATGTGAGGGTTTGGACAACTTTCACCAAAATGTAGATAACTTTTGCAAATCTTAACTAAATGCAACCATTCAAAATCCAAAATGAAGTTAATTCATTCCCCTATCATATAAAATCAACATTTTAACAAAAAAATTATATTTAACAACATTAGAAACATGAAACAACAGGGTTGTTGCAGAGAAAATCCAAAGAAATACAGTAAAACACTATTTGTATTGATTCAAAACTTCATAATTCTTTATAATTTCAACCATGTCTGCCTTCCTCCCCTTACCAACCCACAAATAAGCCTCATTTTATGCATATAATACCATCCAAATGGTTATAACCTCCTTCCAAACTGACTATAATCAGTTGGAACCAACTTGTTTACTAATCTCTATGTGGTCAACATTGACAACTTTGTTGTCAATGAGACAACTTACATCATTGTTTGCACTTTATGATGTATTTATTATTTAATTACATCCAAATGGAATATTATTGAATTATAAAACCATAATTTAACCAAACTCTTATATCTACCCCATTAGCCCTTACATTATCCCTTTAGGCCTTTATTAGCCAACTCTGGCAATTTTACATTTTGTGACTCCATTACATTTCATAGGCACTAATGGCCCAAACTACAATATTTTAGACCTTTTATGTCCTTTTAGTCTTCATATGTCTTCAAATCCTCTAGGATCCATGAGTGACCCTAGTGTTCCTCTTTATCCTTTCTATCCTTTCTGCTTGGCCTTGGTGCCCCTGCAACATACTCCATAACTTTAAAACTTTTCCAAGTCCTCTTGGAAACCTACAACAAAATAATGTCAGAAAATAAACATTTGATCTTGACCTTTGGCTTATAGAGATCAACTTCAAGGATCCACAATATCCTTGCATAGGTCTTCTCCAAAATGCAACCTTGCTGCCTTGTTATCAATTTGCCTCCCATGGGAAAAATGTAAATCCCAATCTAATCCTCATTCTGCATTTCATCCTTAGCCTCAAACCAAGAGACTACTGCTACAATCTCCCACTCTTCATGTTCTTCAAATTTTGAGTCTCTCTTCATAAAGACCACTCCATCTTTTTCATCACGCCTCTCCTCTAGGCAATCCAAACTATCTTTGGCATTCATGGTTTCCTCTCTAACCACACTCATGACCCCATAGGTAGGTTCTTTCACTCATACTGCCACCTCTTGTTGGTCTTCCTCCTCATGCCTTTCTCCTTGGCATACCAACAACTCCTTGGTCATCTTGGCTCCCTCTACAACCATGCTATCATGTTTCTCATTATCATTCTTCACCAAAGGACATATCATTGCCCCAACCTACAAAAAAATTTCAGTTTCAAGCCCTTCAAGACTTGATTCTATGTTGCCTTCATTAGCAACCTTCTCTTCATTCTCTGATTCAACTTCTAAAACCTCTTTGCTCCTAGGTTCCTCCATCTCTTCATGGAAAATCTTCTTCACATCTTCTTCATCTTCACCTGCTGCTTGTTCAAGGAGTAGTACTATCTTCTCCCACTTCTCAATGATCTTATCCAAAGCTTCTTCAAGTTTCTTCAACCTTTCTTCTTCTTCTCTTTCTTGGCTTCTTCCCTTTCCTTCTTTCTCTTTTCTTCTCTTTGGTTCTTTTCTTGGTCTCTCTTCTTTTCCTCATCCAAATACTCTTTGAAAGCATAGTACATCTCCTTCTTTGACCTTGTTAGGAACATCACCACTCAACCCAGACCTTTTTCTGGGCTCTGATACCACTTGATGTAGAGGCTAGTGGTCTACAACAATATTTTCTTCCACTAGACTCCACATGTTAAATCTGCACTCACTCAACTTAACCATTCATGCATATTTGTCAATATGATGTGATTGTCCCAACCCACTTACTTGGATCACTCTCTATGATCTAACACTAATCTTCTCACAAAGAGGAATCTCTTCACATCCCCCTACAACCCTTAATATCTTCTCCAAAAAAAGCTACTATGCATCCCACACTTGAATGCAAAAACTCAATCTTGATGTCCACTATGACAATCAACTTCTCATTCTGGAACAATCACAATAACCAACCCTTCTAATGTGTCCACACACCCCTAAATTAAAAGAGAAAACATATAGTTCTTCATATAACCCTTATATTATTTTCCATACACCCCTCACAACTCCTAATATATTACAAAACTTCCCCAACACATTTATGAAGGAAATTCCTCACAAACTGCCCTGTCACTGCCCCTTGCATAGACCCGTACACAGTCATCTATAACTTTTTAAAAACATATTATTTTCAAAAACCCATCAATGAGGATGTGAGAAATTAGGTTCTCTCTAACATATTTAAAATTAAGAAAGATCCAACGGTTCAATGGAAAGATATGGTCCCCGCACTGAATTGCATATTTCTGAGATAGTCCTTCCTTCATTTCCTCATAACCAGTCAACTTGCACTGCTTCAACCACATGCCCAAACAATGCATGGGCTCCTGCAACTTCAAGGAAAGTTTTAATACATCCCCTCCAATATAATTTTCAAATGTGGGGGCTTATTGGTCGTGAAACTACTAAATACTTCACATTTTGCCCTCTCAGGTTACCCTATGTGAGGGTTTGGACAACTTTAACCAAAATGTAGATAACTTTTGCAAATCTTAACCAAATGCAACCATTCAAAATCAAAAATGAATTTAATTCCTGCCCCCATCATATCCAATCAACATTTTAACAAAAAAATATATTTAACAACATTAGAAACATGAAACAATAGGGTTGTTGCAAAGAAAATTCAAAGAAATACAGTAAAATACTATTTGTATTGATTCAAAACTTCATAATTCTTTATCATTTCAACCATGTCTGCCTTCCTCCCCTTACCAAACCAAAAATAAGCCTCATTTTATGCATATAATACCATACAAATGGTTATAACCTCCTTCCAAACTGACTATAATCAGTTGGAACCAACTTGTTTACTAATCTCTATGTTGTCAACATTGACAACTTTGTTGTCAATGAGACAGCTTACATCATTGTTTGCACTTTATGATATATTTCTTATTTAATTAAATCCAAACAGAATGTTATTGAATTATAAAACCATAATTTAACCAAACTCTTATATCTACCCCATTAGCCCTTACATTAGCCCTTTAGGCCTTTATTAGCCAACTTTGGCAATTTTACATTTTATGACTCCATTACATTTCATAGGCACTAATGGCCCAAACTATAATATTTTAGACCTTTTAGGTCCTTTTAGTCTTCATATGTCTTCAAATCCTCTAGGATCCATGAGTGACCCTAGTGTTCCTCTTTAGCCTTTCTGCTTGGCCTTGGTGCTCCTGCACCAAGAACTGTCATATTTCTCTATCATACACAGATTGTTGAATAGTCTACTTTGAGCTTCTGCAAGATATATCCAGTTGAATGCCTTCCATAATTGATTTCTCCCCTGCATTACAAAATTGGAAGTATACCTTCCGAAATACTTTCAGACTCACACCAATCTAGTTATCCACTTTGCCAGAGCCTTTCCATTTCTAATTTATAAAGTTTCACTGAATGCGTAGAATCCATAATTTAGTGACCTACTTTGTGATTTCCATGTTTGTACCCGGTTCAAGGTCAGGGATAATTGAAATTTGTTCTGCATTGTAGACCTGGAAGTGAACTTCTTTGAATATTTTCAAAATTTTCTCAATCCAGTTGATCACTTTTCTATGCTAGTTCCAAATCCAATTTCTGCATTTTCACTATGTTAAAGTTCAGAAAAGTCTTTTAAGTGCTGACTTTGTAGATTGATTCCATTTAATAAGTTGATCACTGGAGAAAGTAAATTAAATATTTGATTTCATTGTATGAAAATGAATCTATGATCAGAGGGTCAAACTCTAAGGGTTTCTTTTGTCTAGTTTTTGAGATCAGAATCAAACAGAGTTTTTTGCAGATTGCCAATGTTGAACAAAACTAAAGTAAACAAAATGGTCATTTTAAGGAAGTGATAACTTTTTTTTCTTAATGTTTTTTTTCAAGAACCAATCATTGAATCATTCTTATTGCAAGTAAATTTACTATCTAACCTAATGGCGAAGCCTTAGAGGATAATTTAGTGATTTTGCAATGGTCGATCTGAATGAGATTTATGGTGTGTCAGCATTTTCACCTGCACTATTTTCTGAATTGCTAAGTTTGCTTAGTTGCATATTGCACTTGGACTAAGAACTAGAGAAGCCCTTTTGCACACATATTTATTATAGATGAATGAATCTTTTTGCCAAGTGTTAGGGTCAGATTACTTGTTTCAGTCAGTTTTCAAAGCTGTCTCCAGAGGCTAGATGTCATCAATGAGTTAAATTTGCAGAATTGGAAAAGTCAGTTTTAAGAGATTGTTAGTTCAGTAATCCAAATTGCATCATTGATTAAGTTTGTTCTATCAAATATTAAGATGGCATTCATAAGTTCTGACTATGGGAGAAATGTGCAAGTATAAACAAAAAAGTATCAATTGCAAAAATATTGAGAAAAAACCATGAAAGCATTACTTAGAACATAACATTATTATTTGAAAAACAAAGTGTAATGAAAAAGGGGGCCAGATGTTGAAAATTAGTAACTACCACCATGCACATATCTTTCAATCACTGCATTCCATACGGCGAGATGTCTTTGAGGCACTTTGTCAAAAAATTCATCCATGAAGAGGACTCGAGCATGGATATTAAACAACACATTACCAATGAAATTTTCAAATACAAATAAGATAAAAAATTTGCACAAGCCAACATTGAAGGGACATTTACAAAAACTTATGAAACAACCAGTGCAAATGCAGTTGGCAGATGCTAGTGTTTAAATGATGTTTATAAGGGGATTGTGCAGTCAAACATAGTGTTGATAGCCAGTGCAACAGTGAAGGAGGACTTTCTTAAATTTTTCAAAATTGAATATTAATGCATAAAGAGAAGCCGCGCAGCCCATGTGGAAATAAGAAGCACATTGAAATCATTGTAGATTAATGTCAAGTACAAGCTGCGTCAAATACAATGGGAGGCATTTGAACTTTTAAACCAAATGAAATCTACGCCAAGCACCAAGGAGGGGGGAAGAATATGCAAGTAGTGAAGTGTTGTACAGTACATAAGAGGCTACCAACATGAATTGAAAAAAAAATTACAAAATCTAATATCAAGACTGCCAACACATTAGACAGGAATTGAAATGAAGTTGTGTTTCAAAAACATATAATAATCAATCATTTCAATTGGAAAATGTATTTCAAACTCTAAGTGTTGTGTTGTAAACATAAGTAAATGGCATTGCATAGATCCTACGCAACATGCTAGAGAGGCTGCGTGACCAGTTTGAATGCCTGTGTAGTATTATGATGAGAGTCCACAGAGAATCCAGCATGGCCAATAGAAGTTAAAAACAAGAAGGGAGATCCATGCAACAATGACTGGACTTTGAAGGAAGTTAAAAATTTTGCTAATGCAATTAGTGCATTGGTTCCAGCGAGACCAACATAATAAATTATGTGTAAGTATGGTAGGCTACATAGAAACATGTTAGAAGAAATTTAACATTTAAAGAATGCACATGCATTTATACAATTGAAAAAAAACAAAAAACCATTACTCAGCTAATAGAAAGTTTGTGAAATGTTTTTGTTTAAATATAAACATTTCAAAGACAAGCAAATGTAATGATAGCTTGTGCTAAATGATAAAGAGTATGCGCAGCATTACATAAACTACAAATGCAATTTGCAAACATTCCATGTGTCTGCACAAAAATGAAGGTAAGTCAAGAACATTTCAAAAAAAGTATGATTGGCACATATTAATGCCAAGTTGTAAAGGGGAGGCAGACTACGCTGGATTTGTGAGAGGGAATTTAAAAAAAAAAACATTGCAAACAATTAAACAAATGCAATGTATTAACTTGTACAAAGCATGTAGGCAGAGGATTTTGAAAAGCCAGTCTTCAAGGAGAGAGCTTGTGTGATGTTTGAGGGAGCTAATGTTTTGTCTTGATTATAATTTGTTTTAAATCATGAAACTTTCAAGCAAATAGCACATGATAGATGTAAAGCCAGCTCTACAACCTTTACTAGCATAAGGCCCAATGCATCATTTGGAGGGTGCAAATAAAGTATTTTAAAAAGCAATTCAAATGCCATAGACCTTGCTCAGGGATTGGAGAGACTGGAGAGAGAAGTCCACGCTAGAAACAAAGAGGAAATGCCATGCTAGAGAGGAGGGGAGACCATGCCCTACGATAAATGTGAAAGCCAGAAAAAATTTAATGTCAAATGCAAATACAAAAAATAAATCGATAGCATAGGGCGTCCAGCCTTGTGGAAGAACATTCTCATGTCAGAAAGCAATAAAAAATGACCATTAGTGAGAAGCATCCAGAGAAGTCGCAGAAAGTTGGAAAATGGAAGAAGATATTATCTCACATGCATGGGGCTGTGATATTTTTAGTGTTTATATATGAAAACACTTACTATATGATTTGAAGAAAGAACTAAGAGACCGCTTGGTGGGCCTCTTAGTTGGATAATTGCACGTGTGGCGGGACCCCCAAATTTTGGTGCCCAGATTTCAAAAGTCTTTAAAACACTCATACCAATTATCCCACATTACTCCCACAAAGAAAATTTGAGATTTTTATAAGAAAAAAGGTTTTCATATTGTATTGTGAAGTAGAGCTGGAGGCTATCCACGTGCGCATGGTGAATTCTACCTCGATTTCCATTCCGGTGACCAAAGGGTGACCAAATTTTTTTGAGGTGGTGACATGGAAGACACGTGGCACATGTGACATGTGGCAACCACTCACGAAGTTGGGAGATTGACAGAAGATAACCGCCAGGATTTCGAGACTCAGAGACTAACCGCTGAGTTAACTGCCAGATGTTAGTCGCTAGGTTGCCAGATGCTGGAAGTTAGTGAAAAAAAATCAAGAGACTAGGAGACTAACCGCAGTCGCCAGGTCACTAGATAATAAATTTTAAGTCAAAATTTTCATGAGACTTGGAGACGAAGGAGGTGGTTGTCAGGTCTATAGATTTAACCATGGTGTAGGAAAATATCAAGAGACTTGGAGACAAGGAGTAAAAGTGAGTTTGAAACCAATTAAGGACAACCAGTTAGAGGGTGTCACATGTCAATTTCTGGTGGCTTCTGGGCTTAAAGTGTAGAAAATAAAGATTTTAAAGGAATTTAAATATGTGCAAGGTTTGAAATGTTCAAATGTATAGTTTTCATAATATTTATCTCAAATATTTTGAATATGCTTCCGAGAGATGTTTAAACATAGAAGAAATCAGAGTTTTGGCAGAATAAGAATCATATTTGAATAGAATGAATATCCAAAAATAATATCAAATTTGCATACAAGGTGACAAATGCATATCTATTTTATTTGCAAAATTAGATTTTCATATGTTTTCACGCAGGATGCTCTCATCAGGAATGAATAAGATTTTAAAATCAGATTTTTTTAGAAATATCAGATGTTAAAGACAGTTGTAGGAGAAGATAAGATCCGAACTAGAATTTGAAAAGGAAAATAAAATCAGATTTTATTTGAAGAGGCAACCACCGATGGAGATCAGATTTGCAGGGGGACATGTGTGAAATGCTCAGAGATTTTAGGGTTTCTTATGTTCTTATTTATTTCCCTCTCTTCTCAGTTTTGGGGGTTCCTCTCCTCTACTCTATTTTGGATTTTTTCCCTGTAGGAGTTCAGAATAGGTTCCATGTATGATATAATGAATATATCTCTACAAGGCAAACTTCCTAAATTTTTTCTAAGCTTTTAAGCTTATAGTTCTGAATATATTGAAGTGGGACCATTTTAATAGAATACATTGCAGTTCTTCTTTTGTATTATTGTTGTCTCTTCTTAGTTTTTTTTATGCTCTTTTATCTTTTTTTTTGTAAGGCATATAAAAACATACTAGTCGTAAGGAAACTTGTCTAATTATTTATGAGTTTCTTTCAAGGAAAGAACTAAGTTTCATAAGTAATTTCAGAGAGAAAACATCAGTTTGAGGATTTGATACAATAATGTAGTAGTGACAGGATGGTTTGTAAGGAACTCAATCCGGGTTGCATATAGTTTCTAAGGCGCTCTATAGTATTTTCATTAAATTTATTCCCGTGGATTTATTTTTCAGTAGCTTTTTGCCCAAGGATAGGCATTGATCTAGGGTTTGATAAGGAGTGATTTCTTCATCCAATAACATCAATAAAATATACTTTAGTTACTAAATACACATAAGATAAATTCAAGTGGATTATGTCAGTAGGAGACAATTTAGTTTGCTGATTCCTTCAAGAGAGAATCAAAAGCTTAGCCTTCCTAGAGTTCAAACTCAGAAAAGAAGAAGGATGAACATCCTTATGCCATTGTTATTTGTTGTTACAGTCATAGTTTTCCTTGTCAAGCTCTGTTTTAGATTGTTTTCAAGTCATTTGAAGAGTGGTATTTTATTAATATGATCAGAAACATAATAACATAGCAGTGAAGACCCTATCCACCATTTCAAGTTTACTTGAAACTTAGTAAATTATCTAGGCAATACCCGCCTGAGTCTTGTGGAGCTTGAAGAAGGAGGATATTATCCAATCCTCATCAATAATCCTTTATCTTGCATAAAAAGGATTTTGCATTCAAGTATATAAGTATACTATCATTTTAAGGTTGTGTTGAAAGAAAAAGAGCTAACACGTAGTATCTACAACTTTGCCACAAAGTTCAACAGTCAAGTTAATAGAACCAAGTGCAGGATAGAGAAAACCATTGCAAGTTTGGATCCATGCATTAGATGGATCATAACACTCACGTTGTAGGTTTTCCATAAAAAGGTTTTCCTCAGTAATAACATTTATTAAATATGTGGGATCAACAAGACAACCACGCATAGGTATCTTAGCAATCCTAGCATAAATATAAAGGGGACCATCGGGAGCCTTAATAGTCTGAGAGTCATCAAAGGTAATTGAAAGTTCCTGAGGTCGTTTATCCTTGGTTTGGTTTTGATGTTTAGATGGAACTTGAAGTTGAAGTGGAGGAAAAGCATCTTGAACAATAGGTTGAGATGAAACCGCACTCTCCACATGATTAAGAATGTGATTAAGATCATCCATCTTTGAATCGTAAACAACATCCATAGAAGATGGTTGAGAGATGGTATTAGAATCATGTGTAGGTAAAGGATTCATACAGATTTAAAGGTTTTGATTAGGAGGAGAGACAAATTTTTTCCCATTACCATCAAAATTATCAATAGATAAAGCATTAGAATCAATTACATCTTGAACTTTATGCTTTAGAGAATAAGATTTTTCAGTATCATGGTCATTCTAGCGATAGTATTGGAAAAAATATTTTGAATTAGAAGATTTTTAAGCTATTGTAGTAGGAAGGAGAGGTTGAATAGGAGGCAAGGTAATCATATTAGCACTTAACAACCTACTCATAATAGAATGTAAAGATTCAGAGAGAGGAGTGAATGTACGATTCATATGGAAAGGAGTGGATGCAAAAGTGGCATTGTGGAATGAAACATCAACTTGATCAGCAATCACATTCATCTATTTATTAATCTTGACATAGTTTTTAGGTTTTTGAAACTTGTTAGGATTAGGAGCAGTGTCACTCTTATCAACCGGAACAGGAGACATTGGAGTGTTGCTCTCAAATTGACTCACTTGTAATTGATAATGATGAATTGCTGCATAAAGTTGTTGAAAAGAGGTAAATTCAGTAAGAAGAATCTTATCTGTAATATCCTTTTGTAAATTTGAAATAAACATATGTTGAATATCAATATCAGGAACATGATAATAAATCTGAGCATACAAATGCTTAAATCTACCAATAAAATCAGGCAATTTTTCCTTAATGTTTTGTTTACAATGCATTAAATCAATTAAGGAAACTTGCGGACCAATGTTATTTTGAAATTGTTGGATAAAGGTATTAGCAAGTTTAGGAAAAGAATCAATAGAACAAGGAGGTAAATAACAATACCATTGCAAAGCCTTATCATGAAAAGTTCTAGCAAAAAATTTAGCTAAAATCCTATGCTCATGAGCATAATCACTACAAAGGATTTGAAATGTTTTAACATGAGTAATAGGACCACCTTTACCATTGTAATTCTCAAGATGAGGCATATCATCTTATTGAGGAACAGTACCATGAATAATGTCTAAGAATAAAGGACTACCCATGTCACATGTAGGAATGCTAAACTTGGATTGAGTTAAGGATGCAAGTTGTTGTTGTAAAGATGACACAGTTTGAGAAAAACTAATAATTGTGGAATCATTAGAAGACATAGGTGGAATAGAAACATTAGGAACACTAGGAAAAGTGTAGGAAGCAGCAGGAATGGAAGACAGAACCGGTGGAAGACTTGGAACCATAGTTGGAAGGGGATTAGAATAAGTAAAAGGCACACTATGATATGAAGGTTGTGAGGTAGGTAGAGATACTGGTGGAAGACTCACAAGAATACATGAAATTGGGAGAGATGTAGTCATCAAAGGAGGATTATATGTAGGAATTATAGATAAAGGAACAGAAGAAGGTCCCTCACTAGTGATAGGAGGAGTAAATCCTAGATATTGAGCCTCTTGTGCTAAATGTTTAACATTCAAATGCACAATATGAGTGATACCACACAAGAGATTACTACCTTAATCACTATCACAAAGGACTTTCTTAAGAGCCTCTATAGCTTGGATGGAATCTTGATTATGGTTTTCTTGAATAAGCCAATTTCCCATTTTATCAAGTTCGGTTGAAATTTTTTGCACTTGTTTAGGAGAAAAACTTAAAGCATCATCCTCATCATGAGATGAGTGAGAAGACTTATCCTCCATAGAAGGATTGGAATCATGAGTGATCAAATTGGCATCCAACATCCTAAGGAAAGGAGAGGAAGACTCAAGATTAAAGGAACCCATAAGTCTATGAGTTCTTCTAACCGGGATACTATAAGTAGGACTAGAAGTGGTAAAGATCATACACCAATGCAATGCAAATGAACTAATTTAGGAAACACAAGGTTTTAATTTTTAATTTTTGAAATGTAAATGCAATAAAATAAAAGAAATATAATCTAATATGAATGCAAGATCTAACATAAAACATGTAAATCTAACACCAAAAAGAAAGAGTTGTCTTTCGCGGGTTCACAAAAATGTAAAGTATGGTGTTTTAGTTTGTTATTATATTTCTTACATTTAAAGTAATGTTTTGAAATGTAGGGGGTAAATAAGATGATCTCCTTTTATCCTTAGATACACAAATGAAGGATCCAAATTGATTAACCGAAAAGGAAGGATCAATGCATAAATGAATCAATCATTTGGAAATAAGAGAAAAGAGGAAGATCTTAAATACCCATTTATTTATTTGAATGTGTAATAGATTTAGAAAGATTGATAACCTTAATTGAAATGGATAGGATAAAATTACTAACCTTGAAATATTATAGATCTGAAGAATGTTGTTTTTAGGGGTCTGCAGTCAGTTTCTAGAAAATCTGAGACTGGATCTGGAACAAAAATGCAGAGACGAACAAAATGTAGAAATCTTTTTCTGTTCTGACATAGTTCCAATTTGTACCCTCAATTCAATGTCACCGTTGACCTAGAATTTATGATTTTGACCTAGGGTAGAATCAACCTAAAAATTCTTTGACAAGAAATCTATTTTCAGAACCCAAAATTTTTCTGAAAAGGGTATCTGAATCCGCAGTCTGATATGCTATTCCAAACTTGTACCTACAAGAAAAATGGATTTTTTTTGGGTGGGGAGGGGTTTGCCTTGGTCAAACCCCAGTTTGGGAATTAACCTCAAAGTTTAATTTAAATTTCATTATTAAAACAAAGTAAATGAACAAATTCACCTTGTTTGTAGAAGTCCTTGTGGCAGATTCAAATCCACAAATCCACAAGTATGTATGCACCAAAAGGGATGTCGAATGGAGAATGTGGACTTTAGGATGTCTTCAATCAATTTATTGTAGATCTTGGACAACAATCTTGGATGGGTTTTTGAATAGGAAGAGGTTTGGAGGAATGTAGATGGAGAATTCTCCAACAAGAGGGCTCCATGGAGCTTAAATCCTTCAATGGCCACCAATGGATCTCCTTGATGAAAATGATTGCTTGAGAATGGATGAATGCTTCAATGGATACTTGGCTTGCTTCAAATATTTCTTCTTCACCTTTGGATCTCACTCTTCAAGTCTTGAATTCTTTCAATGAGGATTATGGTTGCTTGTGATTATCAAGTCTTAGATTGTTAGAGAAAATGAGAGGAGAAAGCTTCCTTTTATATGAAACTAGGGCACAATCTTCCAGAGAGGCCTACATAGGAGAATTAAATTCAAATTAGACCCATGCCCCTAGAAGAGGACCCATATTAAATATAATTTAATATTTTTTGTTCCAAAGACTGAAATAATTGACTTGGAAGTGAGATTTAACTTTTTCAAAGACTGACATCTGAAAACCCTAAAATTATGGAATTTGGACTTGAGCCTGGAAAAGGTCGATTGTGACCTAGGTCAAGGTCAACCTTGATCCTAAGGTCAAAGTCCCAATTTTTTAGTCTGGGATGTCAAAAATAGGTTGGAAAAAGTGGAAATGGGGTAGAATAGGAGGAAAAAGCCAGATCCATGTTAGGAACCCATTCGGGCGCTTGACATGACCCCAAATCACTTACTTGGAAGGCTAAACTAGTCTATAATGGAAGTGCTTCCATTTTTTGACTATACAATATATATATATATATATATATATATATATGTGTGTGTGTGTGTGTGTGTGTGTGTGTGTGTGCACACACACATATATA
>MU226799.1:321147-331626 GCA_018584345.1 Thuja plicata | reverse complement strand
AATTGGACCAACTAGGGGTTCTAATTTTTATCACTATGTCCCTCTCTATGGTCCTCATGGTGATCCTAATGTGCTCTTCTTCTCTATGATCTTCCTCATGATGCTCTTCCTTGTGGTGTTCCTCTTCATGGTCATCTTGATGAGCATTTTGTCGACCACCAATATGCCTAGGAGGCATCCTTTAGAGAAAAAAAAAAAAAGGGTCAATACCACATATAACATACAAACAAGCCATACTAAGGAAATAAGCAAGACAAGATGGCCAAAAAAAAATATAACAACCACACATTCCTCACATCAAACACAAATGTGAGTATAACACTGACATCCCAACATATGAACATGGGCTTTGATACTATATGTAATGGCTCACCAAGGAACCCTTGGAACGAAGGGTTAAATATGCACTGGACATTGTTTTTCTTAAAGTAAAGATATGAATGACACATTCAAGTGCATCTAATAACCATAACATAAGAATAAGGTTAACTTACAAGAAGTAACTCATGATCGTCACATGATTGTGCATAAGAAGAAGACTCAAATGTACTTCCAAAGGTTCCCAAGAAACCCAAAAATCTAGCATGAATGGTAAAGCCACATTCAAGACATCATGCAAGAGCTCAAAATTCATCCTCAAACCTCATGGATCATCACCAGACCTTCATTGATACTCGCCCATCGATGAGACTGATCCATCTTAGTGGTAACTCATTACGACATGCCAAAAAGCTAAAAGTAAGAGAAATGGGTAAAACACAACCTGATGTATCCAAATTTTGACTATTATGTTATAAGGAATCCCAAGGAAAAAGGGTATCCAAAACTACAATTACACTTTCAACTGGCACTCGGGAAGTACTCACTATTTTGGATGCAATGAAGTAAATGTGACATTCTAGAAATCTAACTGCCAAATCATATGTTACACTTTAAGAGGAAAATGAAACACTTTATGAGGAAAATGCAATGTTCTATGAGGAAAATTTGATGTTCTATAAGGAAAATGTGGTATTCTACCTTGTGAAGAGGTGAAGTCAAGTTAGAGGCTAAATTAAGAGGTCAATCTGGGTTCTAACAATGGGAAAGCTTCTCGACACCAACATACAACTAAAATGTAGGATTTCTCCACACTAGGAAGCACTACATCAAAACATATTGAGGATATACACACTCTATTACATAATAGATACATCTTCCATGAGCTTAAAGGAAACAAATCTAAATACTAAGAGTATTAACATGAAACAAGTATATAAGAAAATAAAAATGATACTAGAGATTAAGTGTATCCAATGAGCACTCAATGCTCCTAGTCTATGTAGCTAGAGGAAGTCCAACACTTGTACACTGATCCCTAGTAGTGGTATAGTGTAATGCCACCCTACCACATGGAACCATTAGGTCCACCCCACCATGTTATTGTATATAGTAACCTGGGCATAACACGAGGTAACAACGTACACCAAAGTAGGATAACACTTATGCTAAATAAATGCATGACTCAAGGATGATATAGAGGTCTAAGTATAAACACAATACATGTATCTCTGGGTCACTTCTCAGAGCTATAAAGGCTAACATATAGGGACTCTGGGTGGAGAGTCATCACTTGGCTCTTAGTAGTCAAAGTAGCATAGAGTCTTCTATCAAAGTCTATAGATGACCAGGCCCAGAATGTATCATTGATCAACACCCTTGGGTGGCCAAATATCCTGAGATTTCCAGACACTGACTTACCTTAGATCAACACCCTCGAGTGGTTAGGTAGTCACTTAATCTTTTCATTATGTTTTAACCCTAGTTTAGTTTTCTATATTATCACTTCTTAAGAAAACCCCTTCACATGTACCACATTAGTCACTTATGGGTCAGGGTCCATGTAAGGAGCAACTCTATATGTCTATCTAAGTAGTAAAAGCCTATTGTTATAGAACTAGGTACAATGTAAAATGAAAATAAGGCAAATTCCATAAAAACCCCAAATGTAACATGGGACTCAATTGGTCTCAAACAAAGAGTGGAGGTCTCTTGAGATCTTGACATGAAACACTCAATGTTCTCATGACCAGCCTCACGCGATGGATAAATACTGTCCAAAACTCCCATAAAATCATGAAATCCCAATCAAGAGCTAAAATCGTAAAGTGGAGAGTTCACTAACTATCATCCCATGAAGAAAAATAAAACTAAATCCAACTAAAGTTCTTGATTCCATTCCTTTAATATGCTTTTGATGCATGAGAGTTTCTTGCTAAACAAGTACAACTTGGAATTGTTCTTGATTCTTTATTCATTCCATCATACCATCACCAAATAATATATAATAGGATCTCTAAGACACATGTTGAAGGGTGATCCACCCTTATGAAATTATAGATTGATGGTTAACTATACTAGAAAATGATATAAGTGATTGTATGCTAGGATAGAAACCTCATAGATATCTATGGTATTCTCTCATTCACCAAACAAGAAAAACCAATCCAAATTATTTTCTATATTAGTAAAACCCTTCAATTTGTTCATGTGAATCTCCCATTCCTACTTGGGACATACCTTGTATTTTTTTCATATAAAAATGCCTAGAAATCTTGCAGCACCCTTGATACATTTTGTAGTTGACCCTTCTTGTTTGAAATTGTCTAATTTGTATCATCAAAATCAGCCCCTATTTAATGTACTTCTCATCGCTCTGTTGCATCATCCATTGCATGATATCATGCCACAATTATCTTTACCTACCATTGAGATCTTGTAAATATGGAAGTTGGATGTGTTTTCATTGATGTCAACATATCAACAAGTTTGATTAGAAGGTCTAATTGTTTGATGTTAACTTATTTGTTGCGGTTTTGCCAGTGGAACAAGATATTCAAAGGTCTAGTGAGGTTCAGTTATTCCAGATCAGGTGTAGTGCACCTCAAGGGATGTTGGTTAGGTTGTATACTTAGTCCATGTCAAGTTGCATAGGTTGGCATGAAGATTTGAGTATGGTTTGAAAACAAAGTTGGTGACTGGCAGACAATGTGGTTGATAGTGAGATAAAAAAGGGTTTGGTGTGCCAGATCAGTACATAATTTCTTAGTACGGATCAAGGAGTATGTTTTGGATATACTCAGGTGTTACCAATTCCAAGGGTTTATACTTTAGAGATTTGTAAAGCATATTATTTTTGTCACAGAGGATGAGTACAGTGTTCTTATGGAGCAATTTAAAAAGTGCTAGAAAATCCAATGTCTAGGATGCATTTGAATGTTTTTGTGTTTTTAATGATGCTGAAGGATGTTCTTGAAGTGTGTGCTTGATGAGTTATCAATAAACATAGATTGGAATGATCACATTGGTCAATTTTTTGGTCAACAATAATATTTTTTATTATATTCTTTTGTTCTTAGCCGACTGGGTTGGTAAATCATGTTGTGTAAATTCAAGGCGTGAAATCTGGAAGAGGTACGATCTCGAGGTAGTTATTATGGATCATTGCAATTTTTTGGTAGTAGAAGGAGCTAAATTGTGATTTTTGGCCCATGATTTCAAGTTGAAATTAAGATGGTGGTCGACCTCATTATTTTTCAAAGTTGATGATATAAATGGGTAAAAGCACAAACGCGAGTCATACTTTTGTAAAGGAAAATGTTAAAACATCAAAGCTGTTCAACTTCAAGGGCATAAAAGCCACATTTGTGTTTAAAATTTGAAGATGATATAAACTGATGAAATGTGTAAAAATGGATGAAGTTTATGCCTATTATTTTTTAATTTGTTTTGAATTATAATTGATATGTTTTTTAAATGTTAATGCCCATTTTTCAATTGCTGAAATGTATTGTAAATCAAGGGGTCTACTTCCCACCAAAAAACTATATGAAAATAAATGTTTTTCCACTGAATTAAAAATATATTTTAGATGACATGTATAGCCAATGAATGCAAAAATAAAATTTGGTTTTTGACATATATTTTCTCGCTTATAACAGTTCAAAGTATGACTTACCCGAACTCAATAGTTTTCATCTTCCACCTTATTTTCCCTATAAAATGTATACCAATGAAAAAAATTATACATTCTGGAAGATGAATCTCTCCTCTAGTGAACCATACAATTTTTAAATATTTATGATATGATTTATTATTATTTTTTTCTTTTTCTTAATCAACATCTTCTCAAATGTTAAAATACCTATTTGCAGTATTATGTAATCATAATATATTAGTTCTAATCAAGACAGTATAAATATTATATGAGAATGTTGTTGATTCTGAGCTCTACAAAAGGGTATTTTTAGTTTCTTCAAAAAGTTGAGGTTTGATACAGAAATCAGTTGCAGAAGTTAGAAGTTCTACAATTCTAAATTTTTTGCTGATTTGGCTACCACTTAGGATGCCACACAAGCAGTTTTGGTCAGACCTGGTTTGGCCGAAACCAAAGGATGACTATGCAGGTCGCGTGAGAAACCATGCCCCTTAAGCCTCATATTTTAGAGGCATTGTTTGCAATTTTTAAATCCAATCAAAAGAATAAAATTTGAAATATTAAATTTATTTTTTAAATTAAAGCAATTTTTTGGAGTATTTAGCAATTATGTTTTGCATTTAAGGGCAATTATACAAAAAAATCAGAAAAAGGTTAGATTTTTTCCTAGTAAGTTGGTTTTATACTTTATTTTTTTCCTATTTTCATTTTTTTTTAAATTAAAATTTTGAAAATAGAGAGATAATTTATGAACTTACAAATATTATAAATATGATTTTTTTTATTGGGTATATCTGGTTTTCTGCATGCAAGTGAATTGAAGCTCTCAATTTAAATAGTTTGTGCAACGTGGAATAAAAGGAATAGATCAATATTGTATGATCAAAAAATGGACGAAAAAATGAAAGGTCATACAAAATGTAGTCAACAACAACCTATTGATGTTCAAGAACAACATACTGATCTGCAAAAACAAACCATTGATGTTCAAGAAGGCGTAACTCAAGTACAAGAACAAAATGGTAGTAGTCAAGCTACAAACATTTTTCTGGTATGAAAACATTGATGGAGATGGATGAGGATTCTCTTTTTAGTCAAATTTCATCTAAACACATGGTACCTAAAAGCACAATTAAATTGCATCATAGAAAAAATTGGGAGGAATATTTTGAAAACAAATCTTTGTTTGGAAAAGCACAATTATTTGCCAGGTTATTAAAGAAAAGATAAATGACCCTTTTTCTAGAGTTGTTGGGTGTTGATAATAGGAAAAAGTCAAGTGATGTAAGAGAAACAATAGTGGAAATTTTTCAAGAAGCATTGAACGTTATTGATAGCACAAGTCGAGGAGATGATTTAAATGATGCACATAGAGTGTTGATGAGTATGATTTCTAGTAGGAAGTTGTCACAGAGAAAAAAGTTTAAGAAAATTATAAATTACTGAATGTATCTAGAATAATTGTTCAAAGGTATATTAGGAGGAGAAATATGTTAGATGAAAACATTGAAAAGAATTGGGTAAATATTTGTAGACTTCCTCAACAAGATAGAATTTCTAAATATGTAAAAAGACATGTCATTAAATATTGGACCAACCACTTCTATGTTTCTTCCAATAGAAGGGACACTATATAGATGAAAGATGAAGAGACCGGTATGAGAGAGTTAATCAGAATGCATCCTTATGAAGATGGTGACAATGACATAGACATTCACAATCCTATATATTCAGTTGATTATGAACGTGTTTCTCATTTAGTTGTTACAGGTGCGTATGGACACATGTTCTTTTACTTAACTTTAATTTATCACTTGATGTTCATATTTTATCTTAATTTTTTTTTTAATTTGTGGGATCCATGTGTATAAGTGATATTTTTGCATTGGTTACAGATCCTGACAATGCATATAATGTAGATTATTATCTACTAATATACATGAAAGAAAAATTCAAATTTTCGTAAGTAACTATAGATGGTGATGGACAAACATATCCAACTAGTTTAGTTGTTGTTTAAGGAACCTATTATCAACAAACTAACATAGAAAAAAAAAGTGTTCAATTTATTGATTACATGCATGGCCAAAAATCTCTACATTACAATCATTTGGTTATAGCGACAAAGTTGCAATTTGAGACATTGCCAAAAAAAGGAAGTGGCAACCAAAATTGGAGGTTTCCTATTGAATAAAATGGTTTTTTTTGGAGATAATAAAAGATAGAGAGGACCCAGACTATACGTACCAAGAGCTTTAGGCAGAACTTGTTTTTGTAGCTCGTACTTTCATACTTGTTTTTCGTAGCTCATACTTGCATACTTGTTTTTGTAGCTCTCGTACTTTCATATTATACGAGTTTAAAATCATATTATATTGGATATAGTTATTTATTTTGACATGGTTCAATGGTTTTGATCTAGATATAGTTATTTTTTGTTCAATAGTTTTGATATGTATGTATGCATGCTAAATCATGTATAATTCTTTTATGTATGAATATAACTCTTACATGTATAATTCTTTTATGCTTTCAATGGTTTTGATATATATATGCGTTAATGTATGATTTTATGCTTTCAATGGTTTTGATATGTATGCATTTATGATTTAGATCCCCTTATGACATCCCCTTTTAAGACAACCCATTATGACATTACCTTAAGACATCATAACTTTAGATACCCTAACTTAGACATCCCCTTTAGAAATTCTCTTAAGATGGCCCTTAAGACAACCCCTTAATACATCCCCTTAATTTATTTTAACTTACATATTTATGTACATCGTAATTTTAGATCCCCTAACATAGACATCCCCTAACTTAGACATCCTCTTAATTGCTTTTAACTTACATATTTATGTATATGTAGGGAAAATATGTATGACATTAGTTAGATTAATTGTTTTTAACTTACATATATTTGTAAATGTATGGAAAATATGTATGCCATTACTTCTAGATTAATCACTTTTAACTTACATATGTATGTACACATATGGAAAATACGTATGGCATTAGTTATCGATCAATTTCTTTTAACTTAGATATGTATGTATATGTATGATATGTTAAGTTAGATAAATTACTTGTATGACATTATAATTGTTTAAATAAACAATAATATGATATTAGTTAGATTAATTGCTTTTAACTTACATGTATGGAAAATATGTATGACATTAGTTATCTAGATTAGTTGCTTTTAACTTAGATATGTATGTGTATGTATGACATGTTAAGTTTTTTTTTAATTGAAAACATGTTTTGAATGGGACCTAAAACCATTTACAACCTCAAGAAGAAAGATCTAACATCAAAGAAAAAAAAAGAATAAAAAAAAGGATAGAAAAGATCTCAACCAGGAAAAAAAGACAACAAAAGGACAACAACCATTACAAGGCCAGCAGACAGAAAAAGAAAGGGACAACAGAATGCCCAGGCAAAGACAGAGTTAAGTGAAATTCTCTAGAAGCTCTTCCAATTCCGGCTCAAGATGGCCCAAGGTTTCAGTAGCTTTCTTCAGACCCTCTATATCCTTATTATCATTTTGCACCATCTTCTTCATGTTAACCTGGGTTCTCTTACCAGGCCCACCAAGAACATCAACATGCCTGATGTCCTTATCATCAACAACCTGAACAATGGATTTCTCATTTTTGGTGCTCTCCATCTTGGCAATGAGGATCCTAAGGTGATCCAAAGAAGCCTTGAGAATCTTTAAAATCTTCTCACTAATCTTCTTAAGAGTACCCTCCAAACCATCAACTCTTTTATCAACAAAAAAAACCTATCATCCACCTTATCAAACCTAGAATTATAGGCTTCTATCATGGATTCAACATCATTAACAACCTAGGTGAGATCTCTGAGCTCTTCAGAGAAGGAGCTATCCTTACCAGCATAGATAGCATCCATAAATTCCAATTTTCTAGTGAAGGCCCTCTGCTTCATTTTCATTTCTTTCACCTCATGGAAAACCCATTCAAAAATCCTATAATAGTCCTTTTTTCCTTCCTTAGCATTCTACAACATATTCTTGTTAGGATCCTTGCTAAACTTATCAACATCAGAAAAGGTAGCTTCCTCCCAACGGGTACCTATATTAGCATCACTATTAGCAAGATCACATTGAGCAAGAGAGCCACCAACCATCACATTCTTCATAACCATATCCTCATCCTTATTACTCTTCATTGCATTCCCATGCTTAGTGTTGGGAGGTAGAGGTGGGGGAGGGATAATAGAGTCCACCAGAGTGAAACATATAGGGATAATAGGGGAATGGGAAGCCAAAGTCTTAGGTTTCTTTCAGGAAGACATCACATTTTCCTCAAGGTCAATGTCCATATCCTCACTTCCATCAACACCTTCCTTAGCCCAACTCTTCTCCCTAATTTTCTTCTTACTCCTTCCTTTTGAAATATTCCCCTTTTTAATCTTACCAGACCCAGGGGCCACATTTTTACCCTTGCCTTTGCTAACACATTTCTGCTATGTATCATAATCAGTGTCTCCTCCAACTCAGTATCAGACTCCCCATACTCTTCAGAATCATTAGACTCATGAGAATACTCACCCGAGGCCAAATTCTTAGAAATAGCTTGGTCAATAGAATTATCTTTGAAATTACCAACAATTAAAACCATAATCCCTTCATGAAGGGTTGAATTGTTACCTGGATTGATCCTAGCACTCTTAATACTTGAGTTCAAAGAATAATTGAGATAAAAGGGAAAAGATACCTCTTGATTATATTCCAAGTGGTTTAACAAAATTAAGTGATAGCCACAAGCTTGAGTGAATCTCCCATCTAATGTAATATATTGCAAGATGGATAAGAGAACCATCCTTCAAATTTCTTAATAGCCTTGAGGGAATAGTAGGTTTTATCAATTTTGACTGGTTTATCCCTCTCTTTTTATTCTTTCCCTCAATGGGAATACTGATAACTTCTGCAATCAGCCCTTCATCATTTTTTACCTTTCTCCCACCAATATTCATCTTTCCCTCCTTTCAATCCTTCTTAAACATTCTGGTGATTGAAGGGTTTGGACCATGGAACTGTTCTATGTAATTAGTCATCTTTCCCAGCTACAAGATCTCCCAAGCTCTATTTTTTCTTTCAATCCTCACCAGATAAGGGTGTTTTCCTCTTTTTATTGCCCCCATAGCTCCTCTAGCACAACCACTAAGCACAATTTGGAGAGAAATTAGAGGAAAAATGATGACATGTAACTGATTGAATGTTTGACTATATTAATTTGAAGATGATGCTAGACATTAAATCAGTTAATGGTTTGTATTGTCATTGATGTCAACTTGATATCATCTGTATGGTCATGCAAAAGACTTCAGAGAATCAATTTAACAGAGGTTATGCTTTCAGCAATGCATAAAAGTCAAGTATTCACCAAGTGACAGACTACACCAGCGGAGTGCACACAATCGGTAAAGAAAGAGATAAAGTCACAGTGATGCCCGACAAGCAAAAGATAGTGTTTCCTGATGAAGCTAAAAATAGTGATGCCCAATGAGTAGAAGACAGTGTTGCTCGATGAGAAATATCCAATGATGCCTGACGGATAGAGATCTTGAAGCTAACTAAAGCTGCACTGACGGAACTGATAGTTGTCACCGATGATGAACTTTAGAATTAACTGACAGAACAGAGAGATCAGAAAATGAAAAAATATCTAGCTAGCAGAGAAAAAGGATAGACTTAACTGGTTGTTTTATTTGCTTTATTCAACCACCGTTAAGTAATTGATTTGTATAGTTGGCAAGAAGATAACTACGAGATAAATCAGAAGTTAAAGCCATAAATCAATTTGGCTGGATTGTTTTTCACACCAAGAATCAAGAATCAAGAATCAAGAATCAAGAATCAAGAATCAAGAATCAAGAACCTAGAATTTTGGAAAATCATGTCTATTTAACAGACAAGCATAATTTTTTCCAATAAAGTGGTCGATAAGAAATCAGATACATGGGGGAGTGAACTGATAGAAGATGCTGAAGAGAAACTAATGAAGGATGAACTTCATGCAGTCCTGATCAATCAAGCTGAGGGAGAGCTAAAGAATTCTACAGACACCGACGAATAGAGAAGCACAACATCACAGAGTAGAAAGAGTTAAGTATAAAGGAATTGTAGTGTTACATTGATCAGAAATATATTGTAAGTAAATAGATCTAAAAATCTGTAATTCAGTTGCATTAGAAATAGGTCATTTTGCTTCAGTTTAACCATTGAAGCATAAAGTCTCTTAACAGAGTAGGACTTAACAGTCTTTTGTAATATAGGTATATTCTAATAGATTACCAGAAGGTTGACTCATGATAGTAGAACCGGTCTTACCTAAATCCTATTGATAGTCTAAGAAGGAGGCTGATTCAAGGATGGTAGTAAGATTTGCATAAAGCCTATTGATAGTCATGAGACTGATTCAAGGATGGTAGCATAGATGCCAGATACTTAGTGACAACCTATGTATTGAAAA
>MU226799.1:285579-301770 GCA_018584345.1 Thuja plicata | reverse complement strand
TAAAGTACTGCCTTAGTTTATATAGCTGGCAATTAGGTTTATATAGGTTTAATTAGAGCTAGGAAAAGGTCAAGATTCAATCTTTAAATTTTGGGCTAGGGTAAGGATTAAATCATAATTCTAAGCTATATGAGTTTATGAAATTAGATTTAGGATATATAAGTAGACTAGTTATTGAATTAGGGATAATGTTCATTTAGGGTTACAATTATGACTCAATAATAGTTTGAGTTATTTATCATAAATTTTGGGCTAGGGTAATGATTAGGGTTTAATTAGGGTTAGAGATTAATTAGGATAATGGTTATGTGTTGATCATGGTTAGGGCTTATTTTTTGTACTTGATTTACTAAGGCTCTTCCTTCTGACCACTCTCTATCCCTGTACAATGAGCTTCTTACAATACTTACAAGAATAATAAGTTCGCTTAGAGATTCCATTATGGAATGGATAGGTTCCCTTTTATCTAAACTTAGAGATTTACTTATTAAATGGATGAGTTTGCTGAGAGATTTTATTATCCAATTGATGAGACAAATTGTATCTAAACTTAGAGATTTTATTACTAAATGGATGATTTTGCGGAGATATTTTCTTATCAAATAGATGAGACAAATTTTATCTAAACTTAGAGATTTTCTTATTATATTTCTTAGAGATTTTCTAATCAAATGGATGAGTTCACAGAGATATTTTCTATAGACCTTATGGAAAGACATGTTGTCAATTAGTGTTAAAACACTTAGTCATTCAGTATTGCCCGAGTGATCAATGTGACCTGAGTAATCAGTATTGCCCGAGTGACAAGTGTGACCCGAGTGATCAGTATTTCCTAAGTCATTCAGCATTGCTCGAGTGATCAGTCTGACCCAAGTATCAGTTTGTCACCCAAGTAGACTTCTCGACCTGAGTGATAGTATTGGGCCAACTATGCATATATTGTTTAATATCATTATGTCTAATGGAAGCTGACCTATAAAGTTAATTACTTTGGATAAGATATATATGTAAGATACTTTATTTATCCAAAGTATGTAGAAAACATAAATGTATGAGTATTTATGCGAATATTATATGGCATATTGATTAGAAGATTGCAGAAGTATAAAACACATCAGAGACTCGTCTATCACAGTCAGGTGATCAGTTATATTTAAAAGGATCTCATTCATCAAATCAGTGCTTCCAAAGCAGATCATCTACTAGTTCATTCTAACAGGTGGATCAAAAAAATCCTTTAAAAAGGTGGACCTAATAGTCCTTTGTGAATCTCTTAACAGATTTGCATTACGTTTAGTATTATATCAAATCCTTTAACAAGGTGGACTTAACAGTCCTTATTGCTCTTAGCAAGGAAGACCATCAAAAGTGGTCAATGTAAGCTCTAACAAGATAAATTTATATTGCACTACTAAATCGTGTGGGTACCATCCCCACCCCAGTTTTACTTTCTATTTGGAAGGTTTCTGGGTAACCAAAAACCTTTTTGTTTGAAATAGCAATGCTGGGATTTCATATTGAAAGTGATAAAACCCCCACACTTACCCAATGTGGGATTAAATCCCATATACCCTCCTCACACTGCCAACCCTTCTCCACTCCCAACAACCTCCGCCCGTGGCTTCTACTCAACCAAAACACCCACATTTCTCCTCTACCTACCCTCTATGCTATAACATACTCCATTTAATCCTGCACAGTTTTAACCCTTCCAGCCCGTAACCCCTACCTTCACTCCCCTTCCCTCCCATGCATCTCCTTCTCCCCTACCATACAGTTTAAGCTGCACCCTCTTTGCAGCCCTTCACATTCGCTCCNCCACTACCACATCACTTCCTACTCTCTCTTCCCTCCCCCACCCTGCTTTGCTAAACCCTATGCTATAAAACCTACTCTACACATCTCGTTCAACTACTCCCCGCATCTTCCACTCTCCCCTTCACCACTTCTCTGCCACTTCTCCAAACCCCTCTCCCCTCCCACTCCCACCATGCGACTCCCTCAACCTCATGCTACACTTCCCACCTTGCCATTTGCCTAACCTCATGCACCACCTCCAGGCTTCTACCTCCTCCCTCCACCTCCATTCGCATGCAGCCAACACCCTCTGCCCACTTCCATATGCTTTTCCTCCCTGACCATCCTTTGTGTGTAGCCAACTCTCTCCTATGCCTACCAACCACGCAACTTGCCACTTATCTCAACCCTTTCTCTCCATCTCCTTTGTTGCTCAACACTTCTTCCTCCACCACCACCTATCTCTCCTTTGCTACCCATTGCAGCTCCTCCTCTCCACTGAAACTCTCACCGCTCTCTTACACCTCCACTTGCACAGCTCTACCTAACTTTCCTCCACCTGCGCAGTTTGTATTTAGGTTGACTTCCCTCAATGGAAGATCACTGTTAACTTCCCTCTCCATCCAGCCACATCCGCTTAGGTCCAAAAACTCTAAAAACTAGTGAATAAAACATTGACACATGGCGAAGGACCACATCATCTTTCAGCAGACACCCAGGCATCTGATCATTTTTTTTGCCACACACTATGTTAACTTTGACACTAATCAAACCATCAAAACATGGGATATTAGCTTTTAGGCAATGGCCTTGAGACTGTCAAATTTAACCACATATACTGTTGACGTCAATAGGGGTTGATAATCTTTCCTTCACCATATGCATTTTGGTTTTTGCAGTCCGACTTCAAACCCCTATAACTTTCTTATTTTAACTCCTTTTTCGAGTATTTTTTATTTTTTGGGTAGAATTCTCTGAGGATCATTGTGGTGAAGTTATTTTCTGGTTTTTCTTGCTAGATTTATCAGAAATTGCACTTTTTAATGACTGTACCTTCTTAACCCCCTATTTTTTAGCTTCCAGAGCCTTGTACAGGCTCATACAATAACCTTTTTTAGTGCATTTTTTGGAAAGTGCATTATTTCTCATGTAGTTTCTGAATATGCAATCAGATTTAGGATTTTGTAATTTTTATAACACTGACGAGTTTTGGGATTTGATGTTCTCTGGATTATCTTATTGGTTTTAGCCTAATAGTGATTTGCAAGACGTTTAAAAAGAAGACTAGAACATAGACTACTAACAAATTGTCTTGCAGGTTCCCTTGATCGATAGAATGCTAAACATTATGCTTGCATATTGTTTTTGTTTTATTAAAATAGTAATGCACATGCAATACATTTTAAAATGAACTTCTATCTAGTGCTTTAGGGATGTCAATAATGTCAGGAAACTATGCTCTCTCCCTTTTGGGATGATCAAAAATCTAGAAACATTATTGTCATTTTCTTATGTGTCTGAATTGTCTTCTAGTTTTGTAATCCCAAGGAACTGTATGGATGTATCCTCTCCCCTCACCTTCGTAGATCTTGGGTGTAAGAGAAATCCATACAAATACTTTAGCATGGCAACCTCCCGAGAGCTTTAACAGAGCCGGTGAGAGTGGATTTCCCAACCGATAACATGCTAAAGCCAAGCCCTTCCAAACCGGTATATAAAATATTTCATTGTGATTAATCTCAGAGTGAACATGTGTTGATTATGTTATACCGAGAATAAGATATCCCTCAATACCCTTGTGGTCCGTAAAAACCTATAGAATGTAACTTCTAAAGGCTGAAAGTCCTCCATAACAGAGCTAATCTACCATAACCAAAATCTACTTTGTGGTAGTAACCAAAATCCCTCTATTTGTTGGCACGGAAGGTCAAAGACCAACTAAGATGTCCCACACTTTCACAGCTCTTAGTAGAGACAATAGTCCCTTGGAAATTCATTAGCCTTTGGATTCAAATCTTGGTGTGCCTGAGAAGTGAGTGCACTATAAGGAGGAGCCCGTGCCTCCAAGCTTCTAAGTTGTCTGCTATGAGTAGGCATGGCTGAACTTTGGTTCAAGTGGGAATTTAGTAGATATTGCCCTAGCTTACCTATGATTATGGTGTGTCTATTCTTTTTACAACAAACATTCTGGTTGATGTGTCTTGCATGAGTGAAGCATCAAAACAATCAAAACAAACATCAAACCAATCAATCAGATTCAAAATGTGCACTTCTAGGTGTTAGCTATCAACTCTTATCTAATTTTCTACATCTAATATCAAATGCTGAGAATCTATCAACTTAATATCCAATTTTGTATATTGTTGTGAAGGTTCTATCCAAATTTTCACAAACCTACATTCTCATCAACATCACTACTCATCTATCTTTGACTGCAATATGTTGACAGTTTGAATCACTTGTTGTCTCAAAATCTAACTTTGTTGTGCTAGTCCAAGTGACCCATTATCTATTTAAATCTTATCATATTTGTCTACACTGTCTTTATCCTGAGATGCGAAAGCAGGTTCGTCAACCTTGACTCAATATCAGAGTCATTTCTATCTCTGTCTCAGTTGGACATTATCTCCTTTGTCCTTTGGTCTTGGACTTAATCAACACTTTAGATATCACTTCAGCACCTGTCAGTCAATCAATCAATTCATCATACCTCCTCTTCAATATTCTAAACAAGTGCATCAAGACAAAATTGCAATGTTTACAAGAAAATGGGCTAAACCTCATGGTCTTGACAATGCGAACAGAGAGATTCTTATGGGAGCTTTATTCAAACAGCTTGAATCTTTGAAATCTAAACTTTAGGAATTGAATAAGAAGGAAAAGGATACTTCCTCTGATGATTCCTCATTAAGATCAACCTGTCCTTTGCTATTTCATCATGATTCTTACATCTCCACACTTCCTTCCCACATGGATAAATCTTGGTATGACAATCCCATATTTGATCAAGAACACTTATATGGCAATCCCATCTTTGATCAAGAATAATTGTATGACCATCCTATCTTTGATCAAGAGAATGTAGAGGAAACTATGACAGAATCATATGAAAGTCTTTTCTATTCGCAAAAGAAGGATATTGCAAGTCAAGAAGCGTCTAATTATCCTTTAGAAAGAGTCTTTACTCCTTTGGGACAATCTTATAAATTAGCATTGGAGGAACTTCTTGAGCATAATCTCATCACATTTCCTCCAGCCACACCATGTGGATGAATATTCTTGAGTACCTATTGTGCATATCATCGAGGAAATAAGCATAAAAACTCATCTTGCATGGATTTGAAACATAAAATCAAATATCTCATAGATGATGGCATAATCGAAGTGGAAAATCCTAATGAATCATCTAGTGAAGATACTAATCTCAAGCATGATCAATATCAGGAATCCATGTATAGCAATGGTTCCCATATCCCATCTACTTCTTCCACTGTTACTCCATCTCCTAAAGCTTCACAACCAAACACACCATCTCTATCAAGAAATGGACTTAATGATGACTATGTCTACTCTCAAGGACTACCTCTAAAATAGATCCAATCTAATCAACATACAGATGCAAGCCTTTCTTAGGCTTCAAAGATCATAGACCTAAAGCTTCCATGTACTTCAACGCTTATCATGCCTATTCCAAAGGATTCTCCATCAGCGTGTCAAGAATCCTTCATGCAATACAACACTCCTACCTTGTCTTTAGAAGTGGCTCCATGTCAAGGAGACAATCCAAAGTGTGAAGAAACAAATATCAGTAATGATCAAGATCAAGACACCATCCATCCTTACCCAATGGTTGACCAAAGTCACACATCTCAAGAGTCTCATGATGATTTTATCATCTTCTTCTATTTCTTCCCAGAAGAAACTCTTATATCTCATATATCTTATCCATCTCCCAAGCAAGATCAAGATATCATTTTCACCATCTCTAAGGAACCTATTTAAAATAAAGAGAAAAGTACCCTTTGTACACTGTCTAATGATCTTTTTCAAGATCATAGCATCTTTTCATCTTCTTGTCATGTCCTTCCATGTCCAGAAACCATCATTCCTCTAAATCCTTTGCATAAAAATAAATCCCCTCAGGCTTCAGATGCTCCTATCAAAGCTACTCATGCACCTATTGATATAAAGATGAATTCAAAAGAGAAGAGCCTTGGTCATGTATCTCACCCTAAATATTATAATATCCCTTCCACACCTTATATCCCTCCATTCAAACATAAGCATCAACCTTCTCCATCTTCCAAATCCATCCTTGGTCCCTATATCCCAAAGTTGAAACTGTCAAACCTTCCATCTTTATTGGGTCCTTATGTCCCTCCATCTAACATGCCTATCACTACTACCTTGTCATCCACTTATCCTATCTCCTATCAAGATCAAAAAAGACATGCATACATGAATTCTCCTTTTCAATCCATCCATATGAACCATCCATATCAACCCTATTCATCCACAGTTCCTAAGTCTTTTGGAAGCAATTTGGATGTGCAACGAAAAAATTAGAAATACAAGAATCCACATACATATAAAGATCACTATGTCCCATCTAATCAACATGTGACTGCAAAGAGACCGCAAAGGTCCACTGAGAAAAGAATAATATCAAATAAAATATGGGTTCCTTAATCCATCATAGATGTGTTGCGTTCTAAATTATCCAAAAACAAAGGAAAATAAAAAACTATGTGGATTCCCAATTCTCTTCCAAAGGACTTGGATACAAAAATAAAATCAAAAGCTATGTGGATTTCCAAGTCTCTCTTAAATGGCTTGAACAAAAAGGAAAAGTCAAAATTGGCATCAAAGCTTCCAAAGTCTTTCACTTCATCTCCATCTAACCATCTCCCATCTTTTAACTCTATTTTGGGTCCTCATGTCTGAAAATCCATTACCTTAAATACTTCATCCATCTTAGGTCCTCATGTACCAAGACCCATATCCACTCATACATCGAAGCCTCAATCTATTCCATCCACTTTTCCTCCATTTGTCCGCTACCCTTCAAGGGGTGTGTCAATGTTGATCTTATCACCATATACTATCCAATATAATGCACCTACCTCTTACCCATCCATCTCATATCCTTCCACCCCCCTTATCCAATCCATCACATAATCCTTGGCTACCATCTTCCTTATCCTCCATATCATTCTTCTCTACCATCACCCTATCAACATCTTTGAGTGTACCTTTAGCAGCCTTGGCCTATCATATCATATCTTTCAAAGGAGCACTATCTAGATAAAAACAAGCCTAAGTTCCTCCATAAAATCAAAAGTACAAAAAAATGAAAAAAAAAGTGCCTTGGTGAAAACCTAGTACTTAGGCACCTTGGTAGAAAAAGTAAAGATAAATCGGTTTATCCTATCGTGAAAACTACTTCTTGTCGCACCTTGGATAAGTACCATGATTAGAACTAGGCAAACAAGAATCATGCATAATTCCTCCTACTTGCGCTCTTCACTTATGGGCAAGTTCCTTCCATGTCATCTTATCTATCATATCTTACATTCAGCTAGCCTATCCATGAGAACTATGGATCCCTCCATTCATTATCCTTTCAATCAACCTATTCAATATGTCTCATCCATACCACCCTATCATGATCTTTCTTATCCCAAGCCTATCCTTCCTATCTTTGTGCATTCCTGCCATAATCCAAAACATGCACTTATACCTCCATCACCCCTTATCCCAATTGCACTATCATTGCTATATCTTATCCAAAATAAATTGACCCCTTGGTCTTGATCAAAAATGAAAAATAAGTTCTTAGAAGTCTCTTGAAATGTCCACTCTTTTGGACCACATAATTTTCATGACATCAGGTCATTATCCTATATGCTATCCAGAACTGCTCCATGAGCCTACATTTCTATATTCTTTTTTTTCCTAGCTTGGGCATGTTAGGAACCTATGTGTCCCTTATGTTTATTTTTTTAGTGTAGTATTGTTTGACGCATATGCTTTGTAAGTCATCCTGTGAGTATATTCTATTATCCCACATGCATAGGTAGTAATACTTGTCTAGATTATACTTAATATATAAGTTTGTATTGAGGCCTTTGAGGGTACCGATGAATTTATTGGATTGATCTTTCTCAAAGGAGGTTACCCCGTCGAAGTGGCCCATGTTCAATAGATTCACTCTAAGTTCTACTGCTGCTCTATATTTCTGTTATTTCATGCATGTTCATCATATTATTGCAGGAGGTTCCTCTCATGGTAATCTTGAGGAGACTGTCTTTGAGGGTTGCAATAACCCTCTTCATCCATCATTGTTTATTCATCTTATCTATCAACTTTCTATTCTATCTGCAATGTCCTACACCTTGCTAGACATTGGGGAAATTAATGTGATCTAGCTTGAGATCAATTAATCTCTAAAAAAACAAAAAATCATAAAAATTCCTGAAAAATGATCATCTTGGTGAAAACCTAGCAATAGTCACTTTGATGCATCAAATAAAAAAAATCTTCATTGACTATCTTTCAATGAACAGGTATCGGGGCAATCTAACCCTGTCTCCTGAAGATTGAGCTTCATTCTGGGGATAGTCTTTTGAAAGGTGATCATCTATTGGGTATCAAGGAAATCTAACCTGGATTCCTGAGAGTCAAGTTTTTTCTTAAGATGACCCCCAAAACTTGTATTGAAACTAGTCATACTCTAGGAGCAACCTTCCTAGTCTAGGGGGCACTATCCTATTACTTTTTGGGATCTCTTTTGTGTTAGTCACCAGTGGTTCTCACTGTGTCTTCCTATTGATGCCTAGCTATTACTAAGATCTTTCTACTTGAGAATCTCTTTTGCGTCAGTCATTAGTGGTTCTCACAACATCTGCCTACTTTCTTTGTACTGATGAGATGTCACAAATGACATATATCTACAAATCGAGATCAATCCATTGAAATTAGAGTTGTACTCAATTCTCTATCTATCGATGCTCGGTCTTGGAAATTATTTGCCTTTGTTGTACATAGCTTTCAGTCACTTTTGCTACACTTTGGTTCCTCTAAGAACCCTCCTGACTTGACACTAATCCAGAGTCATAAACCTAAGGGTAATCAAATCAAGTTTGTCCTCGCAGTATGAGCCAAGTCTCTCATCGATGTTTTCTACTAGGGGCACGAGTCCCCTAGTAGATCATATCTTTGGATTACACTAGAGTCAATGATCTTGTCACTTCTCAAGGACAACTCTCTACTAAAACAAACAAGTGTTTCTCAACACCACAATCAAAAGTTTTTCTCAACACTATCTTTGGATACATCTATGTTTTTCAACACACATTGGATATCAAAAATGTAAACAACCTCTATCGATAGCCATCAAACACAAAGCACTAAAAAGAACAACAGTGTTTCTCAACACCCATATACATGAACATATCCAAAAACTTTTGAAACATGTTGAGCTGTGATTTAATTTCTCTTTGTATGCTGCATGTTCTCATTGATTTTCACTAATCTTTTCTTTGTCTATTGCTTGTTGGTGAGGTTGAAATTATCTCCTTGATTGTTATTTATCTGCTTGTTTATGCAAAACCACACTCATGGTTATCTTGGCTTTGAATTCCTTGATTCTAGTGTACTCTTTCTATATAAAACTTGAAACAATGTTCAGGTCATCTTGACTTTTGTGACCTAATGCTTATGTTTGTTTCCCATATCTAATCTAATGAAAGTCATATTCATATCTTATGGTCGCAGTGGCACCAATAAGGTTTGTATCGACTCTGGTGTTCCAAAAATGCTCTATGATGACAACTATTCAATGGGTCCAACAACCACATCCTAGGAATTGCATCTCACTTAGGATAGCACTTTCATTCTATCATAGGATTGCACTTTCATTCTAGACTTGCATCGCCATTGCATTTTGATGACCACTTCATTGTTTCCTCCTAGATTTGTAAGATGATGAGTTCCTCTTCAACATTTTGGATTCATCACGATTTCCCAAGTGTTTGATCCTTTCTCTCACTCTTCAAAAGTGGCTAAATCGACCGCTCTAAATCCTTTTTTGGCATTGAAATCAAATTCTAACACTTCTATATAGCTCAAAATTGCACTTAATATTTTTACACCATCTAATGCTTGTGCAGTCAACTTTTGGACGTTGCCTTCTTGTCAGAATCATCTCCAATCAACATTCTCTCACATCTTCCAGATTCTTCCGTAATCTATTCTGATTTCTTCTTGACCTTTGATTCAACTTCTATCTAAAATTTATAGCTTTCAATCACCATTATGGCATGTCATCTTTCTATTTCTCTCTCTCGAGGGGGTAGGATGATTACATCATAGAATCACTTTCAATCTATCTTAATCAATCTAATCTGATTTCAATCTATTAGGTCTCTAGGAGATCTAACCTAGATTCCTAAGGATCAAGCTTTGTTCTGGAGATGATTCTTGAAATATCATCTATTAGGTGTTTGGGTGATCTAACCCAGATTCCTGAGAATCAATCTTCATTCTGAAGATGGTTCTTGAAATCTCACTGCCAGGTATTGGGGCAATCTAACCCTAACTCGTGAAGATTGAGCCTCACTTTGGGGACATTCTTTTGAAAAGTAACTCCCCTGAGGATCAAGCTTTTCTCTGGAGATGGTTCTCAAAATCTCACTATTAGGTATCTGAGAAAACTAACTCGGATCCTTAAGGATCAACCTTCATTCTAGAGATGGTTCTTGAAATCTCATCTATTAGGTATCAGGGAAATCTAACCCAGCTTCCTGAGAGTCAAGCTTCATTCTGGAGATGATCCTCAAAAACTTTATCTAACCGGCGTCTCAGCAAGCTAACCTAGACTTCAGAGAGTTAAGCTTCATTCTAAAGATGGCTCTAAAACCATAATCAATTCTTGAAATCAATCTCTGCTATTCTTCTATGCTTCGAAAATAAAATTATTCTTTGAATCAATGTGCTACTAGTAAATCAATTCAAAGAGGGGCAAAATGTAACACCCCAAAATTGGAATCTTGCAACCACAACCAATTTTGTTTCATTTTTCAACCTTTTGAATCATCAAAGTCCTATTGTACTAGGTAATTCTGAGTTTTGACTGTCTCTACTTGACTTAAGTGTCAAATGTAGAAAATCCTAAGTCTGCATCAATCACATACTATGTTTAATTCCTAAATATCAGTTACAATTGGCTAAATAAACCTTATGATTGAATTAATTTAATTACAAAGTCCTAGCACCTTAATTAAATTAAATTCACCCTTTTAGCTAAAATACATAAAAAGGAATTAAATAATATTTTATTATTAAATAAATATCCTCATTTTAATAATTGAATTTAATTATTCAAATAATTGATAAAGTGCATTTATGAGGTCATATTTCATTTATTTAATCAAATAGACTCTCGAAAATCCTAACTTCAATTCAGAAATGGAAACTTTGAGTTAACTGTGATTTAAAAGTGCAAAAAATAAGTTAACTCCTTCATTCACTCAAAATGACAATAGTTCGCTCTTTCTCTCAAGGAAAATTGCTAATCTGAACTAGATTTTGAGCTGTTAACTGTTTCTCCCAAAGGAAACTTTCTATTTTTAACTGGACTCTCATTCTATAAAAGAACTCTCTTGTTCTCTTTAAAAAAAAAAGAGAATTCATTGTTGAAGTATCAAGTTGCTGCTGCATTTTTAATTCAACATTTGTGTGCTTCTAAGATTTCATATGGCAATAGATTAATACTCATTTCTAGATTAATCATGCATAGCTTAGTTTATTTCAAGCATTCTTAGTTTAATATGATATTCATTTATAGCTTAATATGTCATGCTCATTTCTAAACTAATCTCATATTTATTTCTAGATTAATATTGCATCTACATTTCTAGATTAAATCCTTTGTTCTTAGACCGGTCTCGATTGTTGGACTCTTAGATTCTGAGAGCTATTCAAAACCCCATCTAGATAGGAGGAAACATGTAGAATCATCCAAGCATGTAGCATGAATAACTCCATATTCATTCTTGTGTGTGACTGATGAACAATGACTATGTTGAAGTGTATGGCTAAGTTAGAGGCCCATATTTAGCGTATACAACTATACACTAGGCTCAAATGAATCTGTGCATTGTGCACCTGAGCCTGATGCCAAGATTTAAATATATCAAAATATGAATTTACACAATGTTTAACATAATTTAAAACTTAATCATATATACATATATGTGTACACATACCACATTTATACACCTCTTCAATATATCATAAAATGAAGTTCAGTTCATATTTATCAACACATTTTTGATAGAAAAAGGATAATCATATGTGTACCCTAATGAAAAAGAAGAAGACAATGTAGGTATAAAAGGTAAGAATTATGTACAAATGAAAAGTGTCAAATTGTAATCATTGAACATTTTTAAATAAATAAAATAACATTTAAAGCATGTGTCATCTACAAGTAAATAGAAAACCATATTATAATACTCATCCATTGTACATGTCATGCAATTAAATAATTATGTATCTAATAATTAACCATCTAGTTGTAATTTGAATTGTGTAGAATAAGTATAAATACACTAGGGTTATATTTAGTGTGGATATATAATCATAACTTTAGATCCCCTCCCTCAAGTACTACCTTAGTTTATATAGCTAACAATTAGGTTTGTATAGGTTTAATTAGAGCTAGGAAAAGGTCAAGATTCAATGTTTAAATTTTGGGCTAGGGTAACAATTAGGGTTTAATTAGGGTTAGGTATTAATTAGGATTATGGTTAGGGATCATTTTTTGTACTTGATTTACTAAGGCTCTTCCTTCTGACCACTCCCCATCCCTGTACAATGAGCTTCTTATGATACTTAGAAGAATAATAAGTTTGCTTAGAGATTTCATTATGGAATGGATAGGTTTCCTTTTATCTAAACTTATATTTTTCTATATTAAATGGATGAGTTCACTGAGAGATTTTCTTATCTAATCGATGAGACAAATTTTATCTAAACTTAGATATTTTATTATTAAAAGGATGAGTTCGCTGAGAGATTTTCTTATCAAATCAATGAGATGAATTTTATCGAAACTTAGAGATTTTCTTATTAAATCGATGAGCTCGCTGAGAGATTTTCTATTTCCCGAGTGATCAATGTGACCCGAGAAATTTCTTGAGTGATAAATGTGACTCAAAGTATCACTATTGCCCGAGTGACCACTGTGACCTGAGTGATCAGTATTTCCCGAGTCATTCAGCATCGCCCAAGTGATCACTGTGACTCGAGTGATCAGCACATTGCCCGAGTATTAGTTTCTTTCCCAAGTAGACTTCTAGACCCAATTGATAGTATTGGGCCGACTTTGCATATATTGTTTAATATCATTATGTCTAATGGAAGCTGACCTATGAAGTTAATTGTTTTTGATAAGATATATATGTAAGATACTTTATTTATCCAAAGTATGTAGAAAACATAGATGTATGAGTATATATGTGAATATGATATAGCATTTTGATTAGAAGATTGCAGAAGTATAAAGCACATTAGAGACTCATCTATCACAGTCAGGTGATTAGTTATATTGAAAAGGATCTCATTCAGCAAATCAGAGTTGCCAACGAAAATCATCTACTGGTTCATTCTAATAGGTGGATCAACAAAATCCTTTAACAAGGTGGACTTAACAGTCCTTTGTAAATCTCTTAACAGAGTTGCATTACTTTTTTTATTGCATAAAATCCTTTAACAAGGTGGAATTAAAAGTCCTTATTTCTCTTACCAGGGTAGGCCATCAGAAGTGGTCAATGTAATCTCTATTGGAAAGTGACAATGCAAGCAATTGTTTATTTTGTCATTGCTGTCAAACCTTTACTGGTGAGACTATTGTTATTTGTTTGAGTACCATATCTATTGTTGATGGAGAAGATTTAACAAGAAGACAAAGTGAATGGTTGAGTTAAGGAAAATAAAAGGGTACTTGATCAGTTATCACTCTGACAAAGAAATTAATTGTTTATCTTTTAAAGATAGTTTTTCTGGTTGTTCAGTGTCGAGCAAAGTTGCTTGTGCCGAGTTAAGTTGTTTGTGACGAGCAAAACTTGCTCAATGCCGAGCAACATTGGAATTGCCGAGTAAAAATAGTAATGATGGCCGAATTATAGAAGTTTTCTCCAAGATTTAATTAGAGACTACTTTGGAAGAAGTAAATGAATGCAAAGATAAGATGATCCATTGGATCTGACCTAACCTAAGATCTACAATCTTGTTTAAGAGGAAAAAAGATTTATTTGACCTAGACAAAGAGGTATATGATAATCTCAAGGGATTATTCAGAAAAAAAGGGAATGTATGTGTATGCAAAAAAAAAGGTTTTGCATAGTTGATTCACTGTTTAGCATAATATGGCAGAGAAGGCTGAATACAAAAGCAGAGTGTTGCATGTGTGATTGCTTGATAAATTTCCAAGTAGATCAGAAGGTTGAAATGACAATGCAAGCTATCCAATAAGTTAACATCAGAGCTGTAATTGGATCTGAATTTTCAAAGTAAGTTGTATGTATCAGATCACAACTTCTAATTACTTTCTTACCATTGTATCAGTTAAATCCTTTAACAAGGTTGACCTAACAGTCATTTTTATAAATCCTCTAACAAGGTGACATTTAGATTGGAATTTTCTAAGTCCTCTGACAAGGCCACTCCTGACAGAGTGTTTTTAAATCCTTTAACCAGGTCACACCTAGCAGTGTGTTATTTGTAACCTTTCACATGGTTGTCTCCTCATAGGGCATCACTTCAGAAGAGTGAATACTTGGTAGCATGTTACTGGTGGTTTTTCCCATATTGGGTTTCCAAGTTAAATACTAGTGTCAACTTGTGTGAATGCTTATGGTTTTCTTCACTGTTATGTTTCTAAAAGTTAATTTCAATTGACAGTAAACTGCATAATTAAAGTTGTTGACTTATGCTACTATTGCCGAGCAGATCTAAAGTACAAAAAGTTTTATTTTACTACATCTAGACCTAAGGATAACTGATTCGCCCCTTCCCTCTCAGTTATTCTAAATTCATTCTAACAATTGGTATCAGAGCTTTGGTCTCTTGAAAATAGCTTGAAGGTACTAGGAGCAAAAGATCAAGATGTATAAGAAGGAGGTTCCTAAGATGAACAAAGATAATTTCCCTGCATGGTAGAGCTTGATGAAGCTGCATTTGGCTGGTATTGGAGATGATTTTAAGAAACTTATTACAACAACCTATGTACCACCTACTACTCCTCTCACAGCTGCTCAACTTAAAGAAAAGAAAGAGCACAATTAGGCAATGTTGGAGATCGCCTCCTCATTGAGCTATTCAGAGTTTGATGATATAAAGAGCTGATTAAATGAAAAAGAAATGTGGGATAAACTTGCAAGTGTCTATGGTGGAGACACAAATGTGCTGAGGGCTAAATCAGAAAATCTAAGAGGTAAGTTTGATGAGATGAAAATGCAAGAAGGTGAAAGTGTTGTTCAGTACTATGGTAGAGTAAAAGAAGTAGTAAATGTCATTAGAGGGGTAAATGGAACAATTGATGAGAACACCATAATGAGCAAGGTACTAAGAAATTTACTTCTTGTATATGCTATTAGAGTTTCTAAAATTCAAGAATTGAGATGTACTCCTAACAACAATCTGAATCTGGAAAATCTGATAGGTAGACTCACTGCATTTGAAATGTCAAATTATGATAACTATAATCCACAAGGGATTGATTCTGCTTTTAGATCACAGTTGGTTCTCAACAAATCCAAGAAAGGAAAGAAAAATGTGGACAGTGATAGTGACACTACTGATGATGATCTTGAAGAACTTGAAGCACTCATGGCAAAAAGACTATCCAGAGGAAAATTAAAATACAGAGGTAAACTTCCTATCATTTGTTTTTCATGCAACAAAGTTGGTCATATAGCTGCTAGATGTCCTGACAAGAATGAAAAGGATGAAAGGAGAGACAACAAATACAAGGAATACAAAGATAGAAAGGATGACTGAGACTTCAGGAAATATAAAGACTACAAAGACAAAGGTAAGAAATCCTATTATATTGCTGAAGAAAATTCTGGCAATGACACTGATAATTCCGATGACAATGATATAGAAGTTGTTTATGTTGCAATGAAAGAAGATTCTGATGATGATGAGAAAATTTCACTAATCTCTTATATGAGAAAGAATGATCGTTGGATCATTAACAATGGTTGTTCCCATCATATGACTAGTGACAAAGATAAGTTTGAAACCCTAAACCAATGTAAAGGAGGATATGTAAAATTTGGTAATGATTCACCATGTCTTATCAAAGGTAATGGATTGATTAATCTA
>MU226799.1:238832-285529 GCA_018584345.1 Thuja plicata | reverse complement strand
TGTAAAATTTGGTAATGATTCACCATGTCTTATCAAAGGTAATGGATTGATTAATCTAACTGAAAAAATCAGATGTGATGATGTATATTGGGTTGATGATCTTAAATACAATTTGCTGAGTGTTGCATAGCTGAACAGTGCTGGTTACAAAGTTGAATTCCATCACATAAAAGCTAAGATCTATGACTCTACTGGAGAACTTGTTGGTAGTGGTGATCAGACCAAAGGTAACTTATTTTATCTAGATTTATCTGAAGAAACATGTTTTTTTGCACAATACAATGATGTTTGGTTATGGCATAAGAGGTTGTGTCATGTGAACTTTGATAACTTGGTAAGCATAAACAAACTAAAAAAGGTTAGAGGGCTACCTAAGTTAAAGAAACCTGAGAACACTATGTGTAAACAATGTCAACTAGGAAAGATGACTAAGTCTAGTTTCAAGAGTAAAACATATGTATCAGAGGAAATTCTAGAATTAGTTCATACTGATCTATGTGGACCCATTGGAGAAAGAAGCTATTGTGGTGCCAGATTTTTTATTCTATTTGTTGATGATTATTCAAGAATGATGACTATAATGTTTCTCAAGGAAAAATCTGATGCATTCCAGTTATTCAAATGGAACCTAGCTAAAGTTGAAAAGGAAATAGGAAAATATTTGAAATGCTTAAGATCTGACAAAGGTGGAGAATTTATTTCTAATGAGTTTAATAGGTTCTGCAATGACCAAGGCATAAAGAGACATATGTCCACACCCAAGACTCCTCCACAAAATAGTATTGCTGAATGAAGAAATAGATCTATCATGGACTATGCTAGAACACTAATGATGGAGAAAAATGTTGCACATAAATACTGGAAAGAGGCTGTAAGTATTGTAGTCTATACATTGAATAGAGTTCAAGTAAAGAAAGGTACAAATGCTACACCTTATGAACTTTGGTATGGTTATGCACCTAGTGTAAAGTATTTTAAAGTCTTTGGAGGCAAATGTTTTATACTGAAAGAAAACAAAAATGGAAAACTAGATGCTAAAGGAGAAGAAGGCATATTCCTTGGTTATTCAACAAAAAACAAAGCATACAAATGTTTGAATTATAACACTAACAAAATTATTGAAAGTGCAAATGTAAGAATTGATGAGTTTACAGAAAGAAATGAAGCTAAAAGTACACAAGAGCCTGAAAGCTACATATCATTCACATATCTGGATGAGGAAGATTCTAATTCACTACCTGAGACCACTGCTAATCAATAGCATGCACCTGCTGAGTCATAGAATGAAGTTGTCGAGCAACTGGAAGTGAATGTTGAGCCATCTGATGTAGATGCCGAGTCACAGAATCAACCAGAACTGAATACTAACAATGAACCTAAAGCAAGGGATGAGCCTACTCTAGACAAATATGTTAGAAGGAATCATAATTCAGATCAAATTATTGGATCAAAGGATTCTGCTGTTATGACAAGTAGTAAGTTGAAAAATGACACATGTCTGTTATGTGAATTTGAGCCCAGAACAGTGAAAGATGGTTTAGATAATGAAGATTGGATACAAGAAATGAATGAGGAAATTGATAAAATTGAGAAGAACAAAACCTGGACACTTGTACCTAGGCCAAAGGACAGAAATGTAATTGGTACGAAGTGGGTATTTAGGAACAAGTTGAATGAACATGGAGATGTGACAAGAAACAAAGCTAGACTGGTATGCAAGGGTTATGCACAGGAGGAAGGAATTGACTACGGTGAAACCTTCGCCCCAGTTGCTGGATTGCAAGGTGTCAAAACCTTACTTGCATATGAGCCTACAAAGGATTCAAAGTATTTCAGATGGATGTGAAATCTACATTTCTCAATGGTATCTTGGAAGAAGAAGTGTATATCGAACAAGCTGATGGTTTTATAGATCCAAACAAAAGGGATATGGTTTGTAGATTGCACAAAGCATTATATGGATTGAAGCAAGTGCCAAGAGCATGGTATGAGAGATTGCACAATTATTTGATCAAGATTGGATTTACAAGAAAAAATGACAACAACAACCTGTACTTAAAGACAGAGAAAAACAAAGGTACACTATTAGCTGAAATTTTTTTAGATGACATCATATTTAGTGGACAAGATGTGATATGTCAAAAAATTTGCAACAGAGATGCAAACTAATTTTGAGATGTCTATGTTTGGTGAAATAAAATCCTTTGTTGGCTTATAAATTTATCAAATGAAGAATGGTATCTATATTACCCAATCTAAATATATCAAAGAGATACTGAAAACTTTTGGAATGGAAGAGTCCAAACCAGTGAGTACACCTATGGATACTGGATAGAATCTGACAAAAGATGATGACTCAAGAGAAGTGAACCAAACACTCTACAGGTCAATGATTGGAAAACTACAATATGTCATATACAGTAGACCTGACATTGCCCTAGCAGTTGGGATTGTGGCAAGATTTCCTGCTAATCCTAAAGAAAATCACATGGTGGCAGTAAAAAGAATTTTGAGATATTTGAAAGGAACTGATGACTATGGTTTATACTATAAAAGGAATGACAAGTTTGAACTCAGAGTTTACACTGATTCTGATTGGGCTAGAAATGTTGATGATAGGTAAAGCACTACTGGTGGAGCATTTATTTTAGGAAAGAAATTGATCTCCTAGACAAGCAAGAAATAGAACTGCACCTCACAATCTATAGCTAAAGCCGAGTATGTGGCAACAATAGTTAACTGTTCTAACATTGTGTGGTTGAAGATAATACTGAAAGGTATGAAGGAAGAAATCACTGACCCAGTTGTCATATATTGTGATAATACAAGTGCTATTAATATTTCTAAAAATCCTGTGATGCACTAAAAAACAAAGTATATAGCTATCAAGTATCACTACTTGAGGGAGCTAGTACAAAACAAAGAAGTGAGACTGGATTATGTGAACACGAAAGAACAATTAGAAAACATATTCACAAAAGCACTACCCAAGGATGCTCATGAGTATCTAGGAGGTAAATTGGGGGTGATTCCCCTAACTAAGGTTAATTAAGTTCTGTATGGTACTGTTGCATCAAATACTACTTTCAGAATATTTGACACATTGATGCACAGTAAGTCACACTTTAGGATGTTGGCTAAAGTTGTGAAGATGAACAAGGATAGAAAAGAAAAATTAGTCATAATCAAAGATGATAGGATCAGCATGATACTGAAGATGCATATGATAAATATTTTGATATCTTTGGCATTGTTGTCAAAAAGGGAGAGATTGCCTAGAAGAAGAGATTAAGGAAGAGATTACCAAGAGGGAGAGATTAACCATAAAGAGGCAAAAGTACTATTGAACATATTGAGGTGATTATCTACTCAGAGGGAGTCTACAGATGATTAGATATAGATGATTACAATGTGATAAGACACAGAGGGAGAAATGTTTACAGATAAGAATCAGAATGAAGCTAAAGACATTAATGTAAATTCGTTCATATCAAGGAACACAGGTGAAATTTTAGATTGGTTGGTAACTATGCTTGTTAAATAATTATTTAATGTTTTGTGTTGCCATCAATGCCAAAGAGGGAGATTGTTGGAAAGTGACAATGCAAGCAGTTGTTTATTTTGTCATTGTTGTCAAACCTTTACTGGTGAGACTATTAATATCTATTTGAGTACCATATCTATTATTGATGGAGAAGATTTAAAAAGAAGACCAAGAGAATGGTTGAGTTAAGGACAATAAAGGGTACTTGATCAGTTATCACTCTAACAAAGCAATTAATTGTTTGTCGTTTAAAGATAGTTTTTTTGGTTGTTCAGTGCCGAGCAAAGTTGCTTGTGCCGAGTAAAGTTGTTCGTGACGAGCAAAAGTTGCTCAATGCCAAGCACCATTGGAATTGCCAAGTAAAAATAGTAATGATGGCTGACTTAAAGAAGTTTGATTAATGATGAGATTTGAGATCTCTGGCTGACTTAGTTGATTTTATTGGGATATGTAATGTTAATTAAAGCTTGATCCATGTCATTTAATGTATGGGTAACCGTAATTAATGCATGGTTTCAAGATTTAATTAGAGACTACTTTGGAAGAAGTAAATGAATGTAAAGATAAGATGATCCATTGGATCTAACCTAACCTAAGATCTATGATCATGTTTAAGCGGAAAAAATATTTATCTAACCTAGACAAAGAGGTATATGATAATCTCAAGGGGTTATTCAGAAAAAATGGAATGCATGTGTATGCAAAAAAAAGGTTTTGCATAGTTGATTTACTGTTTAGCATAATCTGGCAGAGAAGGCTAAATACAGAAGCAGAGTGTTGCATGTGTGATTTCTTGACAAATTTGAAAGTAGATCAGAAGGTTGAAATGACAATGCAGGCTATCTAGTAAGTTAACATCAGAGCCGTAATTGGATCTGAATTTGCAAAGTAAGTTGTATGTATCATATCACAACTGCTGATTACTTTCTTACCATTGTATCAGTTAAATCCTTTAACAAGGTTGACCTAACAGTCATTTGTATAAATCCTCTAACAAGGTGACATTAACATTGGAATGTTCTAAGAGCTCTGACAAGGCCACTCCTGACAGAGTGTTTTTAAATCCTTTAACCAGGTCACACCTAGCAGTGTGTTATTTGTAACCTTTCACAGGGTTGGCTCCTCATAGGGCATCACTTCAGAAGAGTGAATACTTGGTAGCATGTTACTAGTGGTTTTTCCCATATTGGGTTTCCACGTTAAATACTTGTGTCAACTTGTGTGAATGCTTATGGTTTGCTTTACTGTTATGTTTCTACAAGTTAATTTCAATTGACAGTAAACTGCATAATTAAAGTTGTTGACTTATGCTACTGTTATCGAGCAGATCTGAAGTACAAAAAGTTTTATTTTACTACATCTAGACCTGAGGATAACTGATTCACCCCTCCCCTCTCAATTATTCTAAATTCATTCTAACAATCTCTAACACTCTAAATTTATACTTCAGTACTAAATATTGTGGGTACCATCCCCACCCCAGTTTTATTTTCTATTTGGAAGGTTTTTGGGTAACCAAATATTGTGTTATGTGTTATGTATGATTCTTTCATTTCAGTTCTATGCATGCAAATTTGATTAGATAATCTATTTGTGAATAAATAAGATTAAGTTTTATTGGTTCCTGATTTACCCGCCNTTTCCCCCCCCCCCCCCCCCCCGTCCTTTTAGTCACCTTGCATGTAATATACTTCCAATAATTGGTATTAGAGAAAAAGGTTTTGTCTACAAAAGTTTAACAGCTTGAGCAAAGATCAAAAGCAATGGAAGTATACCGACTAGAGAAAGCCATTGAGAATGAAAAGATAGATCTATAAATGGGCATGGATGAGATCAAGAAACTCAAAGAGAAGCTCTCTCTATCCCTGAAAATAAGAAATGATTTAGCAGTACAAATAAATGACAAGAATTACATAGAAGAAAGAATTTAATATTTTTACAAAGATAGAAGTTCTAAAGAAGCTGATGTAGCCATTAAAGACTTGCTTGCAAAGAATCTCAATTTACATGAAGAAGTCAGAAAGTTGAAAAGAGAACAAGAAGTTCATTCAGTCAGATTATGTGAAGTCATAGAGAAAAAGAATCAAGCAATAGATGATAGAAATTTGGCACAAGAAGACAAAAGATTGCTGAGTACAAGGTTAGAAGAAAAAGAAAAAGAAATCCATCACTTGTCACTCCAACAAGCAGATTTGGAAAATCAACTTAATAATGCAAATCAAGAAGTTGTCAACCTGAGAAAAAAAATGAAAGACTATATAATGATCTCAACACTGAAAGGAAAACCAATGAAAGTATGATGAATTTACAAGGTAGTACAAATCATCTAATAGAATTTAGACATCATGGACCAACTAGACTAGGTTACACTAAACAAGGTGAATCCTCAAAGCAAGGATCTCAAAAGAACATGAAGCCTACTTGTAACCACTGTGGTAAGTTAGGGCATAAATCAAATAAATTTTGGAGCAATAGAAAATCAAAGTTCAATGGAAAATGATACAGTTACAATAAACAAGGCCATAGAACAAGTCAATGCACTGAGAAACCTAAGTTTGAAGGAAAATGTTTCAAATATAACAAAACAAGGTCATAGATATTCTGAGTGCAGAACTAAGAAATGGAACCCTGTTGAAAAATTGGCCAAAATAATTTTTGGTTGGGATTACAATGCATGGTACAGATGTTGTCATTATGGAGAATATTGACACATTGTTGCAAATTGTATGAAGACTCACCTCCAAAAAGGAAATCCTACTAAGAGATGTTATGTGTGTAAACAACTCGGTCATCTAAGAAGAAATTGTTAATCTCTAAGTTTTGTTGACGATTAGTGACCAACACTTAGTCATTCACTTAGGCAGTTTTAGTTAGCTATCACTATGGCCGAGCTAAAACTATGCAAGGCCGAGCAACATTGCCAAGCAGTTTTCAGTTTGCCTAGTTACATTGTCGAGCCGAGTTACATTGCTGAGATGAGTAGCGATAAAGATGTTAAATACCGAATGACAGAGAAGTTAAGTGCTGAGCAGAATAGTTTTTGTATACATGTCTGAAATGATACAAACTTCAAGGATAAGTGATCTGGCTGACTTGTATAAGCTTTTTGGGCCGACTTATGTATGCATTTAATATTCTTCTACGGAGTTAGTTATGCATTTAATTGTTTTATCCTATGCATGACTCATTGTAAACATTAATTTTTTTACCATCAAGGTATGGGTATCAGATATTGATTGTTGATATAGATCTCGCTATTAGAGGTGAACAGGTATATTAGATTGGTTCTAAACCCTATTTTATGTGTGTGTAAGGAGAGAGTAGACGAATTTTCTAGTGACTACATTTTGAAGTGAAATGCACAGAGGGTTATTCTGTTAAGAAGCAGAGATCAAGCAGAGTGACAACACAGTGAACAACAGAGTAAAGATATTTGATTATGAGATCTTAGAAGGTACTAGAAAGAGGAGATCAGTCATCAGCATCAGAGTGCATAATAAAGGATCAATACTTGAGACATTCTAATCATTGTATCAGGTGAAAATCTCTTAGCAGAGTGGTTTTAGCAGACCTTTCTTTATCTCTTAACAAAGTGCTTACTTTATTGTAAGTTCAAATCCTTTGATATGGTAGATTGTAATGATCTTAAGCTCTTAACTAGGTAGACCTTTAATAGGGTAGATTAAATTTTGTAATCAAACATTTGTAGCTTTAATAGGTACACTTTATTACTGCAGTAGTGGAGACTTTTGTGGGTGTCATCCTCACCCTAGTTTTACCTATTTGGGTTTCTAGGTTACCAAGTTATTGTGTTATGTGTTATTTATTTCAATGTGTGGATGCTATCTGAGATTGCATTAGATTCATATATGTATGAATGTGGATTAGTTTGTTTTAAGTGTTTAAATATAAAGATCTGATTCACCCCCCCTCTCAGTATCTTGCTTTCCCATTATTGTATTTCCAACAATTGGTATCAGAGCCTAGTTCTCTGAAAAGGTCATAATTATCTTGAGGATACAGATCTTAAGATGGAGATCTACAAGATGGGTAAATTCATTGAGAATCAAAAGATTGATATTCAGCTAGCACTACAACAGCTTGACACTGCAAGACAAGAATTAAAGAAGTCCTTGACTGCAAGGAAAGATCTGGCCAAACAAATGAATGACACTCATTATCAAGAAGACAACACCACAAATCTATTTTAGAATGGAGATTCTACTGAGAGTGATGCAGCAATAGTAGATCTATTGGAAAAGAATAGTGCACTATATGAAGAAGTCCAAAAACCTGAAAAAGGAACAAGAAGCCCAATCAATAAGAATGTGTGAAGTTGTTGAACATAAAAAGAAAGCTGAAGATGACAAGGCTATGGCAAAAGAAGACAAAAGAATGATGGCTACCAAACTTGATGAAAGAACACATGATGTGAAAACCATGATAGTCAATCAATTAGACATGACAAATCAACTACTACTTGTGAATCAGGAGATCAGTAGGAAAGACTTGGAGAATGTAAATCTTAGATCTACTAATAGTCAATTGAAAGATGAACTAATATCTGAGAAAGAACTTAATAACAGAATGAATGATCTGAGTGCAGCTATGAACTACTTTGAACAACTGGTGGAAGCATCAAGTAGACCTAAAGATTCTTCTGGATTAGGTCACATTGAACAACACACAACCACTGAAGATGGAGAATCATCTAAGATAGGTGAAAGAAGGAATGCAAAGCCAAGAAACAATAAACTTGTTTGTCACCACTGTGGAAAACCAGGTCATACAACAAACATTTTTCGAAGCAAGAATGGTAAGTCCAATCTGAAAAACTAACTTTAATGGTTATTGCTTTAACTGTAATAAGTTTGGACATCAAGTGTTTGGACATCAAGCGCGTGAATATAAGACAAAGGAAAGAAAAACACCTAGACTCAATGGTAATTGCTATAACTATCACAAATATGGTCATAGAGCACAAGATTGTAGATCTAAAGGTAAACAATAGTGGACATCAAAGGTACAAGAGAAATCACTAGGAAAAGGCAATACTTACAATTGGGACTATAATACATGGCATAGTTTTCATTACTGTGGTGAGTATGGACATGTTCTAGAAAACTGCATAAGGACACATTTTAGAGGAAAATATAAAAGTTGGATGAATGGAAGCCTAGTTTGTCATAGTTGTCTGAAAATTGGTCATACAAGGAAAGATTGCAAGACTAGAGTACCCACTCCTACAGTTGAACAAATTAGAGCACAGATGAACAAGACATGAGTTAAGAAGTCTGAACCATGCAGCAGTGAAGCTAATGAAGCTGAGGTCACCCAATCTAATGGATTAGGTGATAATATCATCTCCAACTAAGAAAAAGAGGTATGTAAGGAACTGTATTTAAAATTCTTATCTTACATCAGTTCCTAACATGAAATGTAAAAAAGTCCATATTTGCATATGTTAAGATGCACCAGGATATATTTTGAAGACAAAATGCCGAGATGAGAAAATTTGCACTATAGGTGCCGAGCATCAATTATGAACACTAAAGCTGAGTTCTTTAGTGAGTGACGAGTTTTTTTGGCTGAGTAAGTTTTATGATGGCCGAGTGTAGTAAGCCGAGTGGGATGCAAGTTGTGTTAAAGCTGAGGATAGCTGGCTTGTACTAACTCAATGGGAAGAACATTCATTGCTTACCTACCTTGACCTTTCGAAGTCTATAAAGGATAAACAGTCGACACTTCATTTTTACCTTGTGATTTTTACTGTTTATGGAGCGATTGAAGTAATTTGCAGAATTGATCTTAACAGAGTTATCATCAAAGATTTCATCAGCATGCCATTGGCAATCCTGAGGTGAACAGTGTGAAGAGTTACTTGCTGAGGTACTTTGTTTTTCATATTTCAAACCCTAATATCAAGATTATGGCTGAGAGTTCTTCCACACCAGCTAAGAGTATGGAGGTAGAACCAGAGAAAATTCAATTAATATGGAGTGATGAATGTGAACCTCTTAAATTTTGGTCCGTTCTTGAAAGTGTGATACAGAGTGATTTAACGGGAGCCCTCTCATCCATTCCACCCAAGGTACTTATGATTCATGATGTATGATCTTGTTATATGGTTAAGATTGGTGAAGTAGGTGATAGTGAATTGAGGAAATCCTACAACAAATTGTGTGTCAATGGAGTTCTGAAGGTAGAATTCAAACATCTAGCCAACAAAGGGTTAACTTGTGCCCTAGATTTTCCCCAAGGTTTCAAAGATGAATGGATTAAGGTTATCCTTAGCCAAGTTCATGACATGTGTATGTGGTTGGATAATGGACCAGTCAAGATCACCAAAAGCATGATTCATCGAGTGACTGGATATCCTATAGTGAACGGGAAATGGACCATGAGGGATAACAACAAAGAAGAAATTACACTAAACACTGGAGAAGTATGGAACAATAGAGGTATTAGAGATATGCCTATCTCTACAATTACTGACCTAGAACTTAACTTTGGAGTAAGGGTAATAGCACATAAGTTCTATCAGTCCAGCATATTGGATAGTGTTCCATGTATAGTAGTTGACCAGGCATGGAAAATTGTTAAGAAGAATCATACATATGATCTTGCCGAGCTACAACAGAAATAATTAGTCATGAACCTAGCATCAATCAGAAAGGCTAAGATCTCATCATTTAATTTTGGTTCTTTACTAGTCTATATATTTTTCTACATTCAGGATACATTTCCTACACTGGGAATTACTGTTTGGAAAAAGGATAGACCCATTAGAGTTCAGATTAGTGAATGTATAGAGAAACTAGGAAGTAACTTCAATAGCATTATGGGGAGCTATTTTGTAGAATTCAAGAAGAGAATGAGATTAAGGACTAGAATTCCTAAGTCACTAGTGGAGAAGCACTATGAAGAAATTTGTTTGCTAGTTGATACAAATAATACCTATATCAAGGCTGTGACTCCTAGGATAACATGCTTAGAACTATTTCCATATGAAATCAACATTGATGAAGCAACAACTGCCATCATTACACTCCTAGCTAAGGCAATTGATACTACAGCAGAGAGATTTGGAAATTTTGATGAAGCTAAGGCTAAAGTTTCTAGAAGTTTGAATGAGGGAACTATGGAGAGAAAAATAAAGAAGATTGTGAAAAACCTAAAGAAAATGGTTGGCTTAGGTAGTGATGAAGAACCTTAGGATGCACCTTTAGACTTGACCACTAGACAAGGTGAGGATATATCTATAGAGGAGGAAGTAAGTGCATCATAAGTGGTTACTAAGAAAGCTAAGGGAAAGAGACCATCAATTGTCATAGTAACCAAGCAGAGCAAAGCCAAACCCAAGGTTACACCTCATGCAGCTAATCATCTGAGGACTAGATCATCTACTGTTACTTCTCCAGTAGAAGTACAACCTAAAGTATCTAGTAAGAGGAAAGTTGCAGAAAGTAGTTATGGGAAGGAAGCAAAGGTTGCTCCTAAGGCTAAGACGAGTAAGCCAACAAAGAGACCAAGAAGGAGATTAAATTTGGGGATAGATAGTGATGAGGAGAAGATAGAAACTGATGAACCCAAAAACATACCTAGAACAAAATTCAAGAAACCAGCAAGTATTGATGAGGTATGTGACACTTTGAGGAATTTAGCAGAGTTAGCAACTTTTAAGTTCATTAAGTATGAAAAGTTGAAGATTGCAGATAGGCACAAAGTATAGGAAGCACTCTTGGACATGATGAGTACTTTAAAATTAATTCCTACAGAGATAGGAAATCATGTGCCCGATGAAATTTATGATTTTCTGTCAAGAAAATGGGAATTTGCACTTGCCACAGAAAGACAGATCAGGGAAGGAACACTAGCCTAGGTAATACCTGAGCTAACCTCAAAATAAAGAACCAAATTCATGGAGGATTACAAGAATAGGTTTGTTACTAAACTCAGAGGCTATGTTGTTCGAAAAAATGATATTGAAGGTGTAGTACATCAAAGCACAAGGATCTGGAAGGAAATCTTTGGACTGGTCGTTCCAAAAGATAAGAAATTTGGTGAAGGGACATCTGAACAAAAGTTAAAAGAAGTTGAAGTGAAGACTACCCCTGAACCACAAATAACTAAAGATCAAATTACCATAGAATAGGACAAGACCAAAGATGCATTAGATGCAACAAACTCTATTGATCTGACTGCAGATAGTCCTATGGATTTTATAGTTGATGATCCAAGCAATTTGAATGCCAAGGAACAAGAGATGCTGAGTGGTAAAGAGACTGATTCGCCTATTAAGGCAACTGATATTGAAGAAGAAAAAACCACAACATCTGATGACATAATTGAAGTTGTCAATGATCTAAAAAGTGAAGAGCAACATAAAACAAATGAACAAGAGGTAACTTCATAGAATCCACCTATTTTAGAGGTTGTGAAGATAGTTTTAGATAGTGGAGTAGTGATAATAGATACTGTTGATAAGCCTAAAGAAAAAGAGGCAATGCAAGTGTTGGTTGATCTACCACACTCTACATCATCCACTCCTACATGTCCTAAAACTAGTGGTATGCCCAATCCATAGACAATACTTCTAGAATTGAAAGAGGCATTGGATATTGACACTGTCAAAGGAAAAGATATTATGCTTCCGAGCATAAGTTCTCCAGGATTGAAGAAGAAGAAAATCTTGAAGAAGAAGTATCAGATTTTAGATGTAACATTAGATGAAGTCATTGTAATTCCATAATGGGATCCCAATGAGTTACCTTTTGAACAAATAGGGACTCTTCAAGAGTTACATAAGAGGAAGAAGAGACAGGAAGAGATGAAGATAGAACAAAAGAAAAATCAGGTTTTGCATGACATCAAAGACATATTTGTAAAGGCTTTTGACTTAGAGGATGAAATGCCTCAAGCTCCAATCATTGATCATCTAGTCAAAATTGTACAGAAGATAACTGATGAGGACATAGATAGCAATGAGAAGCTTCTGCAATGGTTCAGGAAAAGATTTGAGAGAAAAGTTCTAGAGAAAATCTCAGAAGAGATTGCAACAAAACAGGTTGAAATTTCTATTCTTGTAGAAACTTTAGAGAAAGTTACAACCAATGTTTATTCTTTGTATAGGAAATTATGTGATGTTGAATTTTTCACAAAGGATAATCTACAGCTTGTTGAGAAGCTACAGTTAGATTTTTGATCAACTGGTACTACTTTGGGTAAAGATACTACCTCTAGTTCTCTACATCTTAATAAGTTGATAAATGCACAATGGAGAATAGCCAAACTTATGGCTGAAGATGATCAAATAAGGGCCAAGTTGATAACTATTCAGACAAGCCTATTGCATCACTTGGAGGTAATATAGAAGGAACTTTCAAATGCAAAATAGTTATCACAGAGCAATGTAAATCTATAGACTGTAGAAATTTTAGTGAGTCTAGCTACCGAGCTAGAAATAAAATTGGAAGTTATGAAGATTGCAAAGGAAAGCTGGGATACTACATTTGAATCCACCTTGCAGCTTCATAAATTTTTTTTGGATTAGTACAACTTAACCCCACCAACAATCAGTGACAAAAACAAGGTGGAAGTTGGTAAGGAAGTATGAACAGATACATCAGTACAGTACAGGTACAGTTGTATATAATTTTTGAAGGCATGTAAACTTTTTGTATGAATTATTCTAAGTATATTCCTAGGGGGAGTACTTAGTGTACTTAGGAAATATTTTGATGTAATGAATGGAAGTAATGATAAGTGTTTTTTCCACTAATATCAAAGGGGGAGATTGTTAATCTCCAAGTTTTGTTGATGATTAGTGACCAACACTTAGTCATTCACTTAGGCAGTTTTAGTTGGCTATCACTGTGGCCGAGCTAAAACTATGCAAGGCCAAGAAACATTGCCGAGAAATTTTTAGTTTGCCTAGCTACATTGCCGAGCTGAGTAGCAACAAAGATGTTAAATGCTGAGCGACAGAGAAGTCAAGTGCTGAGCAGAACAATTTTTGTATACATATCTGGAATGATACAAACTTCAAGGATAAGTGATATGGCCTACTTGTATAAGCTTTTTGGGCTGACTTATGTATGCATTTAATATTCTTCTACAGAGTAAGTTATGCATTTAATTTTTTTATCTTATGCATGACTCATTGTAAACATTAATTGTTTTACCATCAAGGTATGGGTATTAGATCTTGATCGTTGATCTAGATCTCGCTATCAAAGGTGAACAGGTATATTAGATTGGTTCTAAACCCTATTTTATGTGTGTGTAAGGAGAGAGTAGATGAATTTTCTAGTGACTACATTTTGAAGTGAAATGCACAGAGGTTTATTTTGTTAAGAAGCAGAGATCAAGCACAGTGACAACATAGTGAACAACAGAGTAAAGTTATATCAGTTTTTGAGATCTTAGAAGGTACTTGAAAGAGGAGATCTGTCATCAGCATCAGAGTGCATAACAAAGGGTCAATACTTGAGACATTCTAATCATTGTATCAGGTGAAAATCCTTTAACAGAGTGGTTCTAGCAAACCTTTCTTTATCTCTTAACATATTGCTTACTTTATTGTAAGTTCAAATCCTTTAACAGGGTAGATTATAACGATCTTAAGCTCTTAACCGGGAAGACCTTTAACATGGTAGATTACATTTTGTAATCAAACATTTGTAGCTTTAACAGGTACAATTTATTACTGTAGTAGTGGAGACTTTTGTGGGTGTCATCCCCACCTGAGTTTTACCTATTTGGGTTTCTGGGTTACCAAGTTATTGTGTTATGTGTTATTTATTTCAATGTGTGGATGCTATCTGATATTACATTAGATTCATATATGTATGAATGTGGATCAATTTTTTTTAAGTGTTTAAATATAAAGATCTGATTCACCCCCCCCCTCTGAGTATCTTGTTTTCCCATTATTGTATTTCCAACAGAAACTGTATGAACAGAGAAAAAGTGGATACGGGTTTTGAGAAAGGAAAATACAAGGTCTCATAAATTAGAACTCAAATGAGAAAGAATGGGTAAGGAAATCCTCTGAAAGTTTAGATCAAAATAATGAAGGATTTAATAGCACCCAAGACAGTGAGTTGGGTGGATCTACCATCACAGAATAGAGATAGAAGGAAATTTTTTGAACTATATATTTAATCCATCATATATTAGTTCTAGATATGATAACAAGTCCAAATCCTCATATTGATGGATTAGGACAGACTATGGTGTTAACCGAGTGAAGATCGCAGTTACACCTAAGCTACTCTAGCTTAATCGAGTTGAGTACGGTTGTATAAGAATTGGGAAGTCATTTTTATCTGAGCTTCCAAGTAAGCCTGGAAGAACTACCCAAGCTATGCCAGCTACTATGTATGGATCATTTAATGCAATAATCCAACAGTAATTACTCTTATAAATAATGAATTGGAAAGGTTATTGTTTACAAAGGTTTCAGTTTGCAGAGAAATACAGAACCCTTATCAATTCAGAGTGAAATTGAATTTGAAAGCAAAGTTTGATCAAATTATCTGAGCGATATGGCATCCAAATCCAACAATAAGAAGGATCATAAATGTTGGTAAGAAATGATGTATGTAACACTCAAGAGTTTAAGATTTATCTGGAAGTTGCGAAAGAAGTAGATCCGTTGGGAGCTCATTCCCTAATTCTTCCAAGGGTGTTACTGGTCAATGACATTAGAAGCTTCTATCATTGTAACATCTAGGAGCTTGGAACAATTGAGATGAATTCAGCATATGATAAATTGTGTGTAGGCAGAATCTGAAACCTGAGCACAAGCATCTAGAGGTTAAAGGTTTAACTCACATCCTACACATGATGAAGAATTTCCAAATAAAATGGATTAGATTTGTTGTTAGCCACATTCATGACATGTAGCTATGGTTGGATCAACCTATAAATATTAGAAATACATTGATACACCTAGTAATAGGGTATTCCATCCTTGAAAAAGCTAAAGATACTAAAACCCTAAAAAAATATAAGCTACCTGAGTTAACTTTTGTCGAGTGGGATGATAGAGGCATGAGACTGAATGGAGTTACTGACATGGAATTCTAATTTGGGATTAATGGGATAGCTCACATATAGTTCCATCAGACCTAATAGTGTACCTTGTGAAGCTATGGACTTAGTATACAAGGTGGTGAAAAACAATATGGAATTTGACCTAGCCAAGTTGCAGCTTATTCAACTAAGCAAGAATATGGAAAGCATCTGGGCATCTAAAGAAAATTGATGTAAGTTTGGTTCCCTCATGGTATGAATATTATTTTATGGTCTGAAGTTCTTTCCTTCAAAAGGGACAGTAGCATGGAAGAAGGATAGATCCATAATTCATCAGATAAATGAATTCATAGATGAGTTAAGAGATAATTATGAGAATATCATGGATGGATATTTTGAGAACTTCAGATAGAAAATATAGTTCAGATACATGATTCCTAAACAACTAGTTGAAAATTATAAGGATGGTATTTTTTTTCTAGTTGATTGTGACAAGGTTTACATACAAGTTGTAAAACCTAGGGTTGCATGGGTAAAACCTCTTGCATATGAGGTTAACATAGATGACACCAAGAACATCATTGAGGCTTTTGTGAATGAACTTGCCAATCCCAAGGCACCATACTTTGGTACCTATGAAGAAGCAAAGAGAGGGATATCTATAGAGATAGAGATTCCTAAGATTCTGAAGAGAGGAAAGAAGAGGTTAGAAAAGTTTGAAAAGAAATATGGAAAGACCTTTGGCTCTCTTTCTATCACTAAAAGTAAAGATGATACAGTTAAGATAGAGGATGATGAATTTGAGAAAGAAGAAGAAGAGGTGGAAGTAGAACCTCCTAAGAAGAAAAAGAGGCTAGCTCTCAAAATAAAACCTAAATCCCCCACACCTATCATTACTACATGCAAACCAAGTAGATCAAGAGGGAGACTTGTATTTAGTAAAGAAGATGATGATGATGATGATGAAGAAGTTGAAACAATTGTCTTCAAGAAAACACCACCTACACTTGAGAAAAAGATTGAAGATCTGAAAGTAGGCAGTGGTATGGGTTCTCTTAAGTCATTGAATTATGCTTCAAGGACTAAGGAAGAACATAATAAAATAGAGGAAGCAGTTGTGGAGAAAATGACAAAATGGAAATATGACCCTTCCGAGTTGAAGAGCCATATGACAAAATATTTGTTCAAGGTAGTATCTATTCCCTGGTTGAATGCAGTCAGAACTAAAAAAGAAATAAGGGAATAGACCTTAAGGGAAGTCATGCCTAATATGAAAAATAAATAAATAAAAGAGGCAATGACCAAATATGTAAAAAATCACACTCATAGATTCATAACCCTTCAGATACTGAACAAGAAGATAGAAGTTGTTGTGAAGTCTGTTATAACAGTGTGGAAATATATATTTGAAGTCATGGAAGATGATAAGGCAGAAGTACCAAGCACAGATCCTCCTGAATAGACCAATGATGATACATTACCCGAGGTAAAAACAATTGAAGAGTCTAAAGCCAAGAAGATTACAGTGGAAGAAATGGCATCATTGCCCCAATCACCAATCCACAACATATTGTCTCTAACAAAAGACAAGGTTACATAATCAACATCTGAAATAGTAGGAATCGAGAAAGAGGCTCCATCTACTTATGGGCCAAGTACAATCGATTCACAGATGGACAAGGTAAATTCAGCCAGTATTGATTCTTTAGTTAATCTTGATTCAACAATTGATATAGTAAAGGTCAATAACCTAATCCAATTGAATACCGAGGCACAAGTTGAGGATGGAAAAGGTAAGGAAATTGTTCCTTCACCTAATTCCAAGATCAATGGTAAAGAGAAGGAAGTGAATACTGATGAGATTGATATGGAAAAAGACATTGTGATTCCAAATTGGGATCTTTCCAACTTATGAGTAGAGCAAATGGATATACTTGGAGAACTCTTGAAGAAAAGAGAAATCCAGAAGAAGCTCCGAAAAGAGAAAAAAGGAACAAAGTACTTGAAGATGTAAAAGACATATCCATAGAGACACTATAGATTGAGGTCAATGAGAATGACTACATTATGGATCAACTTGTTGACTTAGTCCATAAGTTTAATGAGGACATGAATGATCAAGAGAAACTGCTTGAGAAAGAAGAGAGAAATTTTGAAAACAAGGTTCTAGAGAATGTTGCAATGAAGATTGCAATTGACAAGGTGTAGATAAATAATATTATTAGCACTCTAGAAACCACTGTGACCAATGTAGTAGAATTGTTTGTAAAGTTGAGTGATACCTCTAACTTTACTATGGAGATAAAGAATAAGTTAGCAAAGATTGATGTATATGTGAAGGAAAGTGCAAAGCAATTAGCACTTTATCCGAGCACATTCTCATCACACCATTTGCAGATCAAATATCTGACCAATCTACATGATGAGTTACTGAGAGAAGAAGCAAGGACTAGGGAGTGTCTTTTAGCCATACAGAGCCAACTCCCACCACACATGAATGCTAGGCAAAAATGCATTACACATGCCAAGACACTCATCCATGACAATAACTTCTTAGTTGTAGAACTTATGATAGAGTTGGCAACCAAGCTATAGATTGAATTGCACATCATGAATGTACTACAGGAAAATTGGGACAACACTCTGTCTCAAATTTTGAAGGTACATTGTGATTTCCTATCCTACTTTGGAATTACCTTATAGATACAGTTTGACATATTTTATCAAAAACAAGGGGGAAAGGTCATCATTGTATATACATTAAGGAAATACATGTACAGTTAAGTAGAGAAGAAGATATACATAACAAAAAAAAATTTGAAAAATTAAAAAAAATGAGTTAGTTGGACCCGAGCAGTAGAACAGGTGTCAAAACCCAAGCAGATAGTAAGGGGGAGTTTTTGACTTATCAGACTCACAGTACAATGATGAGTATTTTTGTCACTAATGCCAAAGGGGGAGATTATAGAACTTATGGAAAGACATGTTGTCAATTAGTGTCAAAACACTTAGTCATTCAGTATCGCCTGACTGATCAATGTGACCCAAGTATTCAATATTTCCCGAGTGACCACTATGACCCGAGTGATTAGTATTGCCCGAGTCATTCAACATCACCTGAGTGATCAGTGTGACCCGAGTGATCAACACATTGCCTGAGTTTCAGTTTGTCCCCTGAGTAGACTTCTGGACCTGAGTGACAGTATTGGGCTGACTTTTCATAAGTTGTTTAATATCATTATGTCTAATGGAAGCTGACCTATGAAGTTAATTTTTTTGAGTAAGATATATATGTAAGATACTTTATCCATCCAAAGTATGTAGAAAACATATATGTATGAGTATATATCCGAATATGATATGGCATATTGATTAGAAGATTGTAGAAGTATAAAGCACAACAGAGACTCATCTATCATAGTCAGGTGATCAATTATATTTAAAAGGATCTCATTAAAAAAATTAGAGTTGGCAAAGAAGATCATCTACTAGTTGATTCTAACATGTAGATCAGAAAAATCCTTTAACAAGGTGGACCTAACAGTACTTTGTAAATCTCTTAACCGAGTTACATTACTTTTTGTATTGTATCAAATGCTTTAACAAGGTGGTCTTAACAGTCCTTATTTCTCTTAATAGGGTAGGCCATTAGAAGTGGTCAATGTAAGCTCTAACAGGCGAAATTTATACTGCAGTACTAAATATTATGGGTACAATCCCCACCCCAGTTTTACTTTCTGTTTGGAAGGTTTCTGGGTAACCAAATACTATGTTATGTGCTATGTATGATTCTTTCATTTTAGTTCTATGCATGCAAATCTGATTAGATAATCTAATTGTGAATAAAGAAGATTAAGTTTTATTGGTTCCTAATTCACCCCCGCCTTCTCTCAGTCACCTTGCATGTAATATATTTCAAACATTTTCTTATCAAACCAATGAAGTTTGAGTAGGTTGGAAGTTGGAAATCAAAGAGGGGTAGGATAAAAAATTATTGGGAGTTAGCTTTAAATATGAAAACTACTTAAACAAACCCTACTCATAAATGAACCCTAATCAAAACAAACCCTAATAATAAAAAAACTAATCGTAGTGTTCATTAAAGGTTACATTTAGCAATCAATAATAGGTTGAGTTGGGAATAAATATTTATGACAAATTTTTGGGTTGGGTAATTATTGGGGTTAAATTAGGGTTAGGAATTAATTATGGTGATTAATCAATTATAATTTTTGTAGGATCTACTAAGGCTTAAAGTTAGGGTTTAAATAGGGTTTGAATTAGAGATTAAATAGGGGTAGAGTTTCAATTAGACTTATATTTTAACTAATGTTATGGTTTGAGTAAGTTGGAAATTTGGGATCAAAGAGGGGTAGGATAAAGATTCATTGGGAGTTAGCTTTCAATATAAAAGCTACTTAAATGAACCATACTCATAAATGAATCCTCATCATAAAAAAAAAACCTAATCGTAGTGTTCATTGAAGGTTACAATTAGGAATTAATAATAGTTTGAGTTAGGAATTTAAATATTTATTACAAATTTTGGGTTGGGGCAATGATTGGGGTTCAATTAGGGTTAGGGATTACTTATCGTAATTAATTGATTATACTTTTTGTAGGATATACTAAGGAATAAATTTAGGGTTTAAATAGGGTTTGAATTAGAGATTATGTAGAGGTAGGATTTTAATTAGAGTTATATTTTAACTATGTTTAGGTTTACCTAATATTAATTAGGGTTAGGTTCAATTAGGGTTACCTGGATTAATTTTATGGTTCATTATGAACCCTAATGAACCATAATGGTGTAATCACATCTCCATATACAACTTTCATTTTCTATTGTTTTCCTAATGTCTTTGTAACATTTTATGGTTTTTTTGGTACTCTAATATTTTTGTTTTTTGGTTTTTGTAGTTTTTGGTTTTTGTAGTTTTTAGTTTTTAGTTTTTCTAATTATATTATAATAAAAACATTAAACAATATTAAAAATACATCAAAATTATATTAAAAATACAAATTTACATTTTCTATTGTTTTCCTAATGTTTCATGGTTCTTTTTGTTTTCTAATGTTTTTGACAAGAAAACAAGCTAAATAATATAGACAAAATATCTATTTTCCTAAATACAACTGAAAATTTACAATAAAAACTAACTAAATTATAATAAAATATTAAAAATGAATTAAAACTAATGTAAACACCTAAATACTACATTAAAAACACAAAAATTTGAAAATAATAACCACTTACCATTTTCACCCAAAGATTGTACTAGCTCCTCTCTACTCCAAGAAGTTTGAAATATGCTATAGTGAAAATGAGCGACTTGAAGATTTTTTTAGTTTATATAGTTTTTAGGTTTTTTTTCCAGAAAAGGTTCGATCGAAGGTGTTATGGCCGTACCAGTTCTGGCTGAAACTATTTTGACATGTTGACACTATGTGACACCACTTGTGCATCACGTGTATTATACCTAACCACTTTCGTCTGAACCTAGTCTGGCCAAAACTAGTTTTGACCAAAACTATGCAGTTATCCTAAAGTGTGACACAAGTTTGTACTTTTTATCAAAATTTGATTTAGGGTTTTATGCGGATATTTGGATCATGGATGCGAATGCTAGAGATTTCTAGTAGAGAAGGAGCTTGATTCAGTGGTGATCAAAATTATTTCAATAAGGGGTTGAACAAAGGTCTACATTGTGCTACATTAGAGATGTATCAAACATATGGTAGATTTAATTTTCATAGTTCACAAAAATCTTAGATCATTGTACTAATATTTTGTAAGGCAGTGAGAATTCCTCAAGGTTGTAGCCTGAGGATTTTTCATTTGAGCAGTGTGATGAACTGTAACTGATTGAATTTTTGAAGATATTAAGTTGATGATCACCAAGCTACAAAAAGTTAATGCATGAAATTAAATCAATTAATGTATTGTATTATAATTGATGTCAACTTGATATAATTTGATTGGTTATATACATAATGTCAAAGACTTCAAAGAACCAAAGAGATAAAGTTTATGCTATCAGTAATGCATAAAATTTTAGTATACACCAAGTGACAACAAACACCGACAAACAGTGCACCCTGATGGATAAAGAACCCCAAGAGAAGAGTCACAGTGATACACAAGAAATCATTACCGAGCAGAACCTAAGTGATACTTGAGCATAACTGAATGTCACAGTGTTACCCAACGAAAAGACAACCCTGACAGACAGAGATGCTCGAGGACAACCAAAGTCAAGACCGAGTTAACAAGGAGTTAAACACCGATAAGAAATGAAGTTCAGAAATGACAAAAGACTTAGCTAGCAAGAGATAAATATGGAGTTAACTGGTTGATCACATTGTTTTCATTGATAATTTAAAAGCTACAGATAAGCTAGAGATTAAAGATAGTTTTATTCCAGTTTTGGAAGAGAAATATGCAAGATAAAAGTAAAGAAAGCTTTAAAGGAAGAATTGCGAGAATTGTAGATCACGCTAAGAACAAGAAAGTCAAGGAATTAGAAATGGTGAAATTATTTTTATAAGAGAGATAAGCTAATTCATTATAAGTAAGGGGTGAATAGAGAAGAGGATACTGAAAATAATACTGGTGAAGAAGACTTCATACAGTCCTAATCAAACAAGCTAAAGAACAGAGCTAAAGATTTCTGCAGACACCGAGCAACAAAGAAGCACAAAATCACTGAGCAGAAAGTAGTAGAGAAAAGGAACATAAAAGAAACACTGATCAGTAAGGTATTATGAGCTTACAGTAGATCTGAACATCTACATGTTTAAGTTGTATATATGAACAAATCACATATTATTTTAGTTTAACCATTGATTAAGAAAATCTCTTAACAGAGTGGGATTTAACTATCCTTTATATATAATATGCGATGGAGCATGAGCGCGAGGGAGGAGGAGAAAAGGTGGATGAAAAAATTTTGAATTTTGAAACTGGAGGGAAGCTGGGAGCTAGGAGATTTATGTCAGGATCTACAATAGAAGGTGAAGAGACTGCTATTAGATCAGTGGAAAAAATTGGAGGATCTACGATGGTACTATCTAGCGGGGATAATTGGTCAAAAATGGGGCCAGAGGTGAAAAGACCAAAATATTCAAATGTTGGGGGAGAATCATCTCAAGGTAAGTCACATGGTCTCTCGGTTAATCTACGAAAAGGGAAATGGGTGGGTCTCTTTGGCATAAAACCCTCAGGTAAGTCCTTATTCCCTAAAGTGGATATTCTAAAAAACCCATTGAAAGGAGAGTTTGGTATTCATATACCAGATCAGTTAGTGGACCACATAGTTTCTATCATGGCTTCTACTCTCGTAGGCAAATTCTTGGGTCTAAGACCGAATATAGATCTAGTTAGATCCTTTGTGGATAAGAAATGGAGGCTGAAAGGTCAAGTTGATATAGTGGCTATGCGTAAAGGTTTTTTCAACTTCAAATTCTCAAATGGGGAATACCTTTCCAAAGTCCTATGTGGGGGTCCCTAGATGATGGGAAAATCCTCCTTATCTCTACAAAAATGGACAACTAGCCTTGACTATAATGATAGCTTCTTTACTGCAGCGTCGGTTTGGATTCATCTGCCTAGGATGCCTTTGGAATACTGGCATGAATACATTCTAATCACTATTGCTGGATCATTTAGGGAGCTTGTATCTATAGATCCTATGACAAAAGCTAGAACAAGACAATTTTTGGCAAGGATTTATGTTAATATTCAAGAGAATGTTGATCTTCCTTAGGTAATAACCCTAAAGTCGAAACTAGGGACATGGAATCAAGAGATTGAATATGAATTGATGCCTTTTGCATGATTTATATGTAATAAATCTGGTCATTGGGCTAAACAATACCCCCAGAAGACCCAAAAGGATAAGAAGAAGGACCAGGATAAAATCAAAGGACAGAGAATGGAATGGAAAAGAAAAATAAAGGAAATAAATGTCATCCCGAAAATGCTGGAAGGAAACAGATGGAAGAAAACATGAATGGTAAAATAAATGAGAATAATCAGAAGGAGAAAAAAGGGGAAGTTGTCCAAGAACTTGTGATGTAAGTTCCCGAAGAAAGGACAACCGAGTTCACAAGCTAGAACATAGTAGTAGAAGAAAGAGGGGAACTTGTCACAGTAGAAACTAAACAGAATGATTCAAGGGTAGAAGAAAATGTGAATCCTTCTAAAGAAGAAGAGAAAGAAAGGTACCCTAAAGATGAGGAGTCTCTGGAAGATTTAGAAAAACAAAGGTTAGAGGAAAAATAGGAGAAGGAGACTAACCCAACTAGGGGAAGGAAAGTAGACTCCCCAACATATCAGAACTAGAATTATAAATAGAAAAAGAAGAAAGAGGAAGAAGTAGAGGAAAACTCTTGGTCAACTATGGGACACTCAAAGAAGGGATCAGGTAAAAAAGGCCCAAAATTGCCCGAAGGAAACCACCCTACTTATGAAATTAAATCTAGCTCAGGAAAGAAATATGAGAGCTCTTCAATGGGTAAATTGAGTAAGAAGGTAGGAGGCCAAAAACTAGGAGTTTTGACAAGAAAACATAAAGAAGACATAGGAACTCCAAAACCAGACAAAGGTAGAAAGTCAGAGAAAAATCAAAGGGAAGAGGGAGAAAAATAGAATATTACTGATGGAAAACAACTTACTATCCATCAAGTTTGTTCCTCAATCCTTAAATGAAGATTATTTCATGGAACATTTGAGGACTCAATGGTCCTCACAAGCAAGATGTTGTTAGGAATTTAGTAAGAGGTTCTAAACCTGATATTCTTTTTATTTAAGAAAATAAAATGAGTAAAGATAAAATAGAGAACTTGAAGCTGTTAAAAAATGGGAATTCTTTTGGTAGTAGTTCTGAAGGGGCTTCTGGAGGATTGGCTATCTTCTCAAACCAATCTTATTTTGACTTTCATCTCCTAAAAGAGGATTAAAATTTACTTTCTTCTAATTTCCAAAGTTTAAAGGATAATTTATTTTAGACCTTAATCAATGTTTATGCTCCCAACATAATAACTAGAAGACTTAAGCTTTGGAAGAAATTGCATGATCAGATGGAAGTTAGTCAAGAAAACAACTTTCTCATAATGGGAGAATTTAATACCCCATTAAAGTAGGAAGATAAAATGGGAGGAAACTTATCTCAAGTGGAAAGTAGAGTAGATTTGATGGAATTTATTATTAATGAAGGATTGTTGGATGTTGATCTAGAAGGGATCAACTATACTTGGTCTAATCATAGGGTGGGAGTTTATCTCATTCAAGTAAAGCTTGATAGGGTGTTGATTAATCTAGAATGGTACACTAAGTTTTCACATGCCCTTTCTTCCCTCACCAGAAATGGTTTGGATCATTTCTGCATTTCCTTTAATGTTCTTCCTTTCACAGGCAAAGGAAATGCTCCCTTTAGATTTGAGAAGATGTGGCTAGACCATCCTAATCTAGAAAATAAAATAAGGGATTTGTGTAATATTAATGTGGACGGAACAACAATGTTCAAAGTGGTGAAGAAACTGGCTAATGTGAAAGCTAATGTTAAAATTTGGAACAAGAACATCTATGGTGAAATATTCGAATCCAAAAATAAAACCCAAATGGAATTGAATGAAATCCATGAGGAAATTTAAAGGAAAGGCTTATCTAAAAATTTGAGAACTCAAGAGAATGTTGTCCTTTTGAAATTTCACAATATTATAGCTAAAGAGGAGACTTTCTGGAGACAGAGATCTAGATCTCTTTGGTTGAAAGAAGGAGATAAGAATACTAGATTCTTCCATCTTACTTCTCTAAAACACAAGGAAATAAACATAATACATTCCTTGTCAGAAACCAATGGTAAAATAACCAAAGAAGAAGAAATAAGGGAAGAAATGATGGGGTATTTTGTGACTTTATTATCTAATGATCAAAATCTTAAAATAGAAGACCAAAGGAAATTACTAGCCTCAATTCCTTGTAAACTAGATCATTCTGCTAATGTTCTCCTAAAAGCTATCCCCTTGAATACAAAAATTAAGAAGGTTGTCATTTCTTTTGAAGGAGAGAAATCTCTAGGTCCTGATGTGTTTTGAATATTTTTCTTCCAGCAGTTCTGGAGCATTACTAGGAAAAATGTATGTTCAGTGGTTAAAGAATTCTTTGGAACTAAATATATCCTCAAGGAACTTAATTCAAATTTTATAGCTCTCATTCCAAAAAAACTTGGAGCAGACATGATTGATGGCCTTAGACCAATAATTCTATGAAGCTCCCTATAAAAAATCATCTCGAAGGTCATGACTACTAGACTTATGAGATTATTGCCTAATCTTATCTCTCCTCAATAGAATGGGTTTGTTCCTGGGAGATGAATCCTAGACTCTATTATGGTGGTGCCTGATAATATTCATTCTCTTCATGCCTCAAAAAAACAAGGATTCTTGATAAAATTGGACTTGTCAAAAGCCTATGACAGAGTGGATTGGTCTTTTCTGTCAAATATCCTTAGTTCCTTTGGCTTTGATAAAGATGTGATAAGAATAATAATGCATTTGGTGAGTATGGTGACTTGTTCGGTGCTTGTTAATTGGGGTTCTTCCATTTTCTTCCACCCCACAAGAGGTTTGAGACAAGGTGATCCTATCTCCCCCATTCTCTTTTCTATAATGGCGGAAAGACTCAGGAGATAAATCAATAGTATGGTCATCACAGGTCATATTTCTTGTCTCCAACCTTCCTCTGCTCTGCATAAGTGCTCCCACGAACAATTTGTGGATGACACAATTATGATGGGGGAAGCCTCTGTTAAGGAATAAAGGAACATGAAAAAGGCTTTGAATACTTATACAAATGCTTCTAGTTAATCAATTAACTTGGAGAAGAGTTCTCTTTTCTTCTGCAATACTCTTAAAGAAAGACAAAGGAATATTTTTTCCATTTTGGGTTGCAAGATAAGGAATCTTCCCTCTACCTATTTGGGTCTCCCTCTTTGTCACAAACTGGATGATTCTTTCTTGAGTGGTATCCTTGACCATTTTCATAACAAGCTGGCAGGATGGAAAGGAGCTACTCTAAGTCAAGCTGGAAAAGTTTAGCTTCTGAAATCTACTCTCCAAAATCTTCCAGTCTATGTGCCCAGTCTCTTTAAAATTCCCTAGAAGTATGCAGACTTGATTGAAAAAATTCAAAAATGATTTCTTTGGTTAGGAGTTGAAGATAAGAAGAGGTTAAGTCTTATGGCCTGGGAGGTGGTGTGTAAACCTAAGAAGTTAGGAGGGCTTGGTATCTGAAGCATTAAAAATACTAATAAGGTTTTGCTGGCAAAATAGTGCTAGAGAATCTTTGAAGAGGAGAAGGAATGGGATGCCATTATCAAGAGAAAATACCATTTGACTTCTTTGGAGGAAGTGCTAAGGAACCTTTGGATATCAAAGGTTCTTTCATTTGGAATAGTTTTAGGAAAGGAAGGGACCTAATTAGAAAAGGGATAAGATGGAAGATGAGAAATGGCAGGAAGATAAACTTCTAGACTGATAACTAGCTAAAGGAAGAAGCTCCTAGTGAGAAGAAGGAATGGATGCCAGTGATTCTGGATTCTAAATAAATAGTTGGAGAGAAGGTTTCTAATTACTAGATTAATGAGAAATGGGTGGACCTTAGCTCCTTTGATGAATCCCTCAGCTTGATCAATAAGTATCTTACACCTTGGTTTGAAACAGAAAATGAACAAGACTCTTTGATATGGGGTCCAGAGGATAATGACAAATTTTTGGCCTCTTCTACTTCTGCCCTTCTTTTCCCCAAGGAAGATCACCCTATTAGTTATCAGGTATGGAACAATAAGCTTATACCTAAACTTAACATGTTTTTTTGGCTCCTTGTTCAGAACAAAATTCTAACAGTGGACAATCTTTGTAAAAGGGGATTTAGTATGCCTAACAGATGTATTCTTTGTTTCTCTGAAGCTGAAAATTGTAACCATTTTATAATTCATTGAACTTATACATGTAATGTGTGGAACTTTGTTTTCAATTATTTCAATCTGGTATGGGTGAAACCAAATAACTTCCAAGATATGGTTAAACAATGGCACTATCCCCTTAACGGTAAAGATTCCAAAGACCTTTGGAGGTTGTTTCTTCCTCACTTCACTTGGAGAATCTTGAAGGAAATAAACAACAGAATATTCAGAGCAAAAATATCATCCTATGAAATAGTGGCCAATAGCATTTGCAGAAGCTTGCTGGAAAATTTTAAAAGTTATCTTCCTAGAGAATCCCCCTATAAGAACACTCAGAGTATAAATGATATTCTTAACAGGAATTATCAGGAGCAAAAAGACAAGGATTTAAACTTGAAGGAAAACACTAGATGGGTAGCTCCTCCATTTGGCTGGGTCGAATGTAATTTGATGGGGTAGCTAAAGGGAACCCAGGAAGAGCTGGAGTGGGAGGTATTATAAGAGACTTTGCTGGAAATTATCTGGGAGCTGTCACTGCCCCTCTGGGAGTTTAGATTAATCATGTTGCCAAAGCAATAGAAGCCCTTCAAGTTTTTATGCTGGCTAAAGAAATGGGTTTTTCTAATTTTTGGTTGGAGGCAGACTCTCTAAACATAATAAACTGTATTAAGGGTAACCATGAGGCTTCCTGGACCATTAGCCACATAATTGATAAAATCAAATCCTTAATGCTCCTTTTTAAAAAAATTCACATAACCCATGTTTTTAGGGAAGGAAATAAGCCGACGGATGGCTTAGCTCATGTTAGGGTTAAAATTGACATCATCCAATCATGGAGATGGGAACTGGATCTCAATATTGATATTTTATGTCTTATCAGGTACGATAAGATTAACCATATTGAAGGCTCGATTAATAAACATAATTAATGATCAGATCATCACTTAAGATGAAGTGTCATGATAGCTGTCAGTCAAGGGATGTGAGATTCATGAAGATTGTGACCTCACATAGATTATGGGTTTTAACAAGAATTTTGAAACTAAAAAATCACAACAACAGTGCCTTTCAGAGTATTGTGTTCAAGCCTTCTCATTCTCTTAACATTCAAAAATAATCAAGAATTATGGGGGGTGGTCTGAAGAGGGAGGAGCCGATGGACTGTACAAAGTGGAAACAAAAGAAGAAAGTCTAGAAGAGGTTGAAGATGGGTGGCATGACCCAGTATCTGGAGAAGCTTCATGGATGGGATAAATAAATAACAAAAAAATTTGCAGACGGATGGAAGAATGAGAAGGTAAATATGTGGGGAAAGTCCTTTACTTTGAATATGAGAATAATCTCAAAAATCATGGGCCTTTCTTGTAAAGGAGTGAAGTTTTCCAGGGACAACAAGCGGGCTGGGACTCAAGCCTTCAAAATCTTCTTGAAAACTGAAGAAGAAGAAGCCCTTTTGAGCAAAGGGATGGGGGATTGTGTGGATATCAACAAAATTAAGTCTCACTGGGTAGACATTTTGACAATGATGATTCAGTATTTCACCCTAGATGGTCGCTACTCCAAAATTTACAACCTCCATTTTGTTCTAGAAAATCATTTTAGGCACAATAAAAAGGTATCATTTCCTTTCTATCTTCTGAGCTTGCTACATAATAGTGTCATGGAGCATAGGAAAAAAGAGAGTAACCCAGTGCTTCATGTAGGGCTTATTCTGTTAATTTTAGAATATGCTAGAAATCAAATCCCAGAGCCTATCCCTAAAAGGGTTAAAGGGAATGCTAGGGAAGCTAAGCTGGATAACAAAAAATAGAGCTCAAAGAAAAGGGTAAGAATAAAAAAGATGGAAAATTTGGAAAGGAAGGAGGAGATTGACGACCAAACCCTAGATAGTCAGGGTAATGAAGATGAGATTCAAAAAGAGAAGGAGGATATGCCTATGATTGAAGAGGAAGCTCAAGAGATAAATGAGTAAACTCTTGTGAGTGATAATGATGATTAGTTGAGCAAGGAGGACACCCATTAAAATAAGGAGGATACACTTATGATTGATGATGATGAAAAAAGGGATAATGAAGATGGGAACCAAGAGATGGAAAAATATGAAGAAGAAAAAGAGGGAGATGATAAGGAGGATAATAATAAGGAAATGGATGATGGTAAGGGCAATGAGGAACAAATTGAGTAGTCAATATTGAAGGCTGGAAATAGGAATAAGAAAAATTAGAGAATGGACCCTTATATGGTAGGGTTTGATATTGATGAAAGAATTCCTAAAACCAAAGAGGACCACGGGGCTAGCATGTAGAACTGACTTAGTGAGGAAATGAAGACCATGAAGTAGCACTTGAATGAGATGTAGGAAGCTATAGAGCCCTTCAAATCCAAGCTAGAAGATAAGGAGAAGGACTTTCTAATTAAGGTTAAAAACAAAAACAATGATGAGGAGATCACTGCTAGAGTCTATGCTCTTATGGAAGAAAAGATGCAAGATATGAAAAATAAAATCAGCCACAACAGGCACATGATAAGTATCATTCTCAAACATAGTAATGTAGGGCTTCAAGTTTCTATTCAAAACCTGAAAGTGTTATATCTTTAACTAGAGAGTGGTTTGCTGGAAAATACCACAATTACTAGAGATGACAAGGCAGGGAGCTCGGGCCCAGGGACAAGAAGCTGAAGTGGCATAAAAAGGAAATTCCTAGAGATTCCAAAAGAGATGAAAGTGCTAAAGGAGTCCATTGAAAAAATGGAAGAAATACAGAAGGAGGTGGAGGAAGCCTACCAAAGTATGATGTATTTTTTTTATCTATTCTAGAAACTTTGCTGGAAGATGTGCTTGAAATTGTGCATTTTTTGGGAGTTTTTTGTATTCCTTTTTTTGTAGTTTAGGTGTTTGTTGGGGTCCTACTTTTTATTCATAGAAGGACTTCTATGTTTGTATGGGCTTATGATCTTGATCTCTAGTAATCTTTTGTAAAAGGTTTCGGGGTCCTTTCAAAACCTATTTTTACCTTAATCAAAAACTATACTTTATATATTGAGATACATCCCAAGGAGTATCAAAAAATTTCTCATTGAGATAGCATAGTGAAATGCCAGATATCAAGTGACAACCTATTATATTAAATCCTCTAACAATGTCTCACTTAACAGTGTGTTTGTAACCTTTAAAAGGGTTGGCTCTTCACTGAGCTCACTTGACAAGAGTGAAAATTTTGGGTTACCGGTCCCAAGTGGTTTTTCCCATAACAGGTTTCCACGTTAAAAATCCTTGTGTCAAATGTGTTTATGGTTCATTACTTTAATTTTTTTCTTTACACAATCCTAAAATAGTATTGATTCGTAAACACTAAGCTATTTATTGTGTTTTGGTAAAGGCTAGACTGCTATGTTGTAAAGCTTAAGAATAAGGATTAATAGTGAACTCCGAGTAGTAGTTATTTGATAAGATTGTTTAAGGGAATAAATCTTGTAGGACTGAAGATAACTAGATGTTTATATTTGTGGTATAAAGTTTTTGAGCTAATTCATTGGATTATTTTTTAGGCCACTGATTCACCCCCACCCCCTCTCAGTTATTCTAACAATTGGTATCAGAGCTTGTGTGATTAGAAGGAAGGTTTCAAGACCTAAGAAAAAGATCACAAGATGAGAAAATAGGATGTGCCTAATTTGAACAAGGACAACTTTGCATCATGGAAAAGTAGGATAATACTCCACCTATTACGTATTGGAAAGGATGTTACTCAATAATTGGATACTGAATATGTGTTTCCTACTAGACCTCACACACTTGATAAATTGAGATAAAATCATGAGCACAATTCTATGATGATATAACTTGCTTCCTCACTCTCCGATGTCAAAACATGCACCACTACAAATAAAATGTGGGACAAATTGAAAGTGGTACATAGAGGAGATGCAAATGTACTAAGAGCTAAGGCAGAAAGCCTAAGAGGTAAATTTGATGACCTAAGAATGAAAGAAGGAGAAAAAATCACTAAGTATAGTTGTTGAATCAAAGAGGTATTCAATGCTATCTGAGCAGTTGGAGGTGTACTTGAATAAGAAACAGTGGTAAGTAAAATCCTAAGAACCTTACTGCATGTTTATGCTATTAGAGTATCTTCTATACAAGAAATGAGAGTAGTAAAAAATAATAATGTCACTCTAGATAGTTTGGTTGGTAGACTTATTTCATTTGAGATGAATAACTTTGACAACAGTGTCTTACCATCTATTGATTCTATATTCAAATCTTCTTTGAAAATAAGTAATTAAAGTCATAAAAACACTATGAGAAATGATAGTTAAAGTGATAGTGATGACCAAGAACTTGATGAGATTGAAGCAATAATGGCTAGAAGATTGTAGAGAGGTAAAGGTAGAATACAAAGGTAAATTACCATTGGTATTTTTTAATTGTAAAGAGATTGGACACTTTGTTACTAGATACCCTAACAAAAGAAAAGAATACCATAACAAAAGAAAAGAAGATAGAAACAATGACAGATCATATGAAAAGAATTTTGATAGAGGTGATGACAGAGATTATTGAAGGAACTAAAAATCTAACAGAAGAGATACCCAAGACTACAAGGACAAAGGGAAGAAAGCTTGTTACTTGGCTGAGAACAAAGCTGAGAATACTGACACTGAATCTAATGAAGATATTGAAGTGGTATTTGTTTCTATGAAGGATGATTCAGACAAAGAGAAAGGTATGTTGAAACTACACTCATATATAAGGTTAGTAAAAATGATGTCTAGATTATTGATAGTGGATGTACGCACCACATGGTTGGAGATAAGGAAAATTTTGAAACTTTTGAGTATTATAATGGTGGATCAGTAAGAATGGGTAATGACTCACCTTGTCCGGTTGAAGGTAAAGGAACCATAATGTTGAATAATCTGATCAGATGTGAAAATGCATACTGGGTAAAAGGACATAACTATAATCTATTGATTATTTCACATCTGAATAACACAGGTCACTGAGTTGCATTTGAGAACAAAAAGGCAAAGATCTTTAATGAATCAGGAAGGTTGATCAGAACTGGTGAATAGACAAAAGGTAACCTATTTTATCTTGATGATATTAAAACCAATTGTTTAATGGATAGAAATGAAGACATATGGTTGTGGCATAAGAGGTTATGTCATGTTAATTTTGACAACATGATTAGGATAAAGGGAAAGTAAGAGGCTTACCAAGCATGTAAAAGCATGACCATGTCATGTGTAAGAATTGTCAAAAAGGTAAAATGACAAAGTCTAGTTTCAAGAGAAAAACCTACACATCTAATGCCATTCTAGAATTAGTGCATACTGATCTATTTGGACCAATGAGAATAAAGAGTTACTATGGTGATAGATACTTCATTCTCTTTGTTGATGATTATTCTAGAATGATGACATTTATGTTCCTAAAAGAGAAATCAGAAGCATTCAAGATGTTTAAATGGTATAAAGCTATTGTAGAAAAAGAAAGTGGTAAGGAACTAAAATACTTAAGATTAGAGAGAGGAGGAGAATTTATTTTTGATGATTTCACTAACTTTTGTAATGAGCATGGAATTCAAAGACAAGTTTCTGCACCAAGAACACCACAGAAAAATGGGATTGCTAAAAAAGGAACAAATCCATTGTTGATTGTTCTAGAACATTGATTATTGAAAAAGACATCACTCAAACATTCTAGAGAGAAGTTGTCAATACTACTGTCTACAAAATGAAAAAAGTTTAACTAAAGAAAGACACCAATAAGATATCCTATGAGCTATGGTATGGATACACACCCAATGTAAGTTACTTCAAAACATTTGGAAGTCAATGTTATATTTTGAAAGATGATAGAAATGGAAACTTGACTCCAAAGGTGAAGAAGGAATATTTTAGGGTATTCCACCAAAAGCAAGGCCTATAAATGTCTTAACAAATCCTCTAATAAAATAATTGAAAGTGCAAATGTCAGAGTAGAGGAATTTGTAGAGAAAAATGATAAGGAAAGAAGAGAGGAACTAGAAGACTACAAAAGATTTGTGTATAGTGAAGAACCTAACACTCTTCCCGAGCAATAGTGTATCACTCCCGAGCAATAGAACAATGCACCCAAGCATCAGGCTGCAAACACCAAAAATGAGGAAATTGCTCAAAATGATGTGCCAAGCAATGGAGATCAGAATGAAGGTCAAGATGATGATCAGAATGATGAACAAAGAGCTGAACCAATAATTTTCAAGTATGTTAAAAGACACCATCCATAGAACGAGATCATAGGAGACAAGAAGGCTGGAATGAGAACAAGAAGTAAGTCACTAAACACTAGATGTTCAATTTGTGATTTTGACCCTAAATCTATTAATACTACACTTAATAATGAAGAATGGGTCAGTGTTATGAATGAAGAGATAGAAAATATTGAGAAGAATAGAAAATGGACATTATTACCTAGACCAGAGTACAAGAATGTCATAGGTACCAAATAGATATTCAGAAACAATCTAAATGAGAATGGAGAATTCACAAGGAACAAAGAAAGATTAGTATGCAAGAGGTATGCACAAGAAGAAGGTATTGACTATGGAGAAACCTTTGCACCCGCTGCTAGACTAGAAGGAGTCACAATTCTACTTTCTTAAGTTGCATTCAAAGGATTCAAGGTATACCAAATGGATGTCAAATCTGCATTCCTAAATGGAATACTAGAAGAAGAGGTATACATTGAACAACCAGAAGGGTTTGTTGACCCTAGCAAGAGAAACATGGTTTGTAGACTACACAAAGCCTTGTATGGATTAAAACAAGTACCTAGAGAATGGTATGAAAGACTTCATTCCTATCTCATAAGTATTGGATTTGTAAGAACAAGTGAAAACAATAATATGTATTTAAAAGAAGATATTGATGATAACATTTTGATTGCTGAAATATTTGTTGATGATATCATATTTGGGGGTAATGATATGTTATGAAAATATTTTTCTAATTAAATGAGAAAAGAGTTTGAGATGTCAATGTTTGGGGAGATCAAATTCTTTCTTGGTCTACATATTCTTCAATATGATACATGCATATATATCACACAATCCAAATACATCAAGGAAGTATTGAAGATATTCAAAATGAAAGATTCCAAGCTAGTTGGAACACCTATGGCAACTAGATGCAAGATGACAAAGGAAGACAAGTCAACCAAGGTAAATCAGACTCTATATAGATCTATGATTGGAAAACTCATGTATGTTGTTCATACTAGACTAGATATAGCACATGCAATTGGAACAGTTGCAAGGTTCTCTACTAATCCCAAGGAATCACACATGACTGTTGTCAAAAGAATTTTGAGATATCTAAAGAATATAGAGTACTATGGCTTATGGTATAAAGAAAAGGAAAATTTGAGCTTCAAGTCTATACAAATGTTCATTGGGCTGGAAACTTAGATGAAAGGAATAGCACAATAGGAGGAGCATTCTTCATGGGTGACAGACTTGTCACATGGATAAGTAAGAAGCAAGGATGCATCTCACAATCCACTAAAAAAGCATAATATGTGGTTGTTGCTACAAATTTCTCTAACATTGCATGGATCAAACAATTACTGGAAGGTATGAATATACAAATTCTTGAACCAGTGATAATTTATTGTGATAATACGAGTGCAATAAACATATCAAAGAACCATGTCATGCATGCTAAGACAAAGCATCTTTCTATCAAGTATCATTACTTAAGAGAACAATTTCAAGAGAAAGAGGTGATACTAAAATATATTCAATCTAAGGAATAATTAGTAGACATATTCACAAAGCCACTGCCTAAAGATACATTTGAGTACCTGAGAAAGAGACTAGGAGTCTGACCCTTGTCTATTGGTCAGTAAGATGACTAGGAGGTTGCATCAGCCTACACATAATTAGAAGATCATACATTTTGATGCAAACAAAGATATGGATTACAAAGATACATCAGTACACAACAAGGTACTTATCTGCATCGAACACCAGAGTTATTGTACTGTTGATGGAAAGGAAAATTCAAGGAGTATATTATAAAAAGTAGCAAGGATATAGTTTGGCATTGATGTCAAAGGGAGAGAGATTCTATATCCATATGAAATATCCATCATCCAAAGGGAGAGAAGTATCCTAAGGGAGCGATAAATCAAAGGGAGAGAGTATATCTATTGCTATCAAAGGAAAAAAGAGATATCCATCAAGGAGAGGAACAGTCAAAGTGAGAGAAAACATCAAAGAAGAGATTCTAAAACAAAGGGAGAGATAGAATCAAAAGTTTCTACATCTATCTAGAAAAGGGAATGAAGATTGAAGAAAGTACTCAGCAAGAAACAAATTTAAGCTAGAAGAGCTTACTAAGAGCCATATATTTGTATTGGTTATAGAAATTTAAGTTTGGTAGATTGATGAACTAAAGCTGATATATTTTATATTGTATTAGTAGTAATTTAGTATGTTTCTATCAATTCCAAAGGGAGATACTGATTAACTATAACTGATTGAAGGTTTGAAGATGTTAAGTTGATGATCACTGAGCTGGAGAAAGTTAATGCAAGACATTAAATCAGTTAATGTATTATATTGTCATTGATGTCAACTTGATATAATTTGATTGTTTATATACATAGTGTCAAAGAATTCAAAGAACCGAATAGATAGAGGTTATGTTATCAGTAATGCATAAAATTTTAGTATACACCAAGTGACAAAAAACATTGATGGACAGTGCTCCTCGACAGATAGAGAACCCCGAGAGAAGAGTCACAATGAAACTTGAGAATGCATTACGAAGCAGAACCTAAGAGATACCTAACCCAAACTTAATGTCAGAGTGATACCCAATGGAAAGACAATCTCGATCAACATAGATGCCCGAGGAAAACTAAAGTCAAGACCGAGTTAACAAGGAGTTAAACACCGATAAGAACTGAAGTTCAGAAATGAAAAAATATTTAGCTGGCAAGAGCTAAATATGGAGTTATCTGGTTGATCACATTGTTTTCACCGACAATTTAAAAGCTAAAAATAAGTTAGAGATTAAATATAGTTTTTGTACAGTTGTCAAAGAGAAATCTGTGGGATAAAACTAAAGCAAGCTTTAAAGAAAGAATGGCGAGAATTGTGGATCACGCCAAGAATAAGACAGTCAAGGACTTAGAAATGGTGAAATTATGTATATAAGAGAGACAAGATAATTCATTATGAATAAATAGGTGAATAGAGAAGAGGATGCTAAAAATAATACTGGTCAAGAAGACTTCATATAGTCTTGATCAAACAAGCTAAAGAACAAATCTAAAGATTTTTGCAGACACCCAACAACAGAGAAGCACATCACCGAGCAGAATGAAGTGGAGAAAAGGAATAGAAAAGAAACATTGATTAGAAAGGTATTATGAGCTTACAATAGATCCGATCATCTGCAAGTTTAAGTTGTATATATGAACAGATCATATATTGTTTCAGTTTAACCATTGATTCAAAAAATCTCTTAACAGAGTGGGATTTAACTATCCTTTATATATTGAGATATATCCCAAGGAGTATAAAAAAGTTTCTCATGAAGATAGCATAGTGAAATGCCAAATATCAAGTGACAAACTATTATATTAAATCCTCTAACTAGGTCTCACTCAACAATGTGTTTGTAACCTTTAACATGGTTGGCTATTCACTGAGCTCACTTCAGAAGAGTGAAATTTTTGGATCTTATCGGTCCCAAGTGGTTTTTCCCTTAATAGGGTTTCCACGTTAAAAATACATGTGTCAAATGTGTTTATGGTTCATTAATTTAATTTATTTCTTTAAACATTACTAGAATAGGATTGATCGGTAAACACTAAGTTATTTATTGTATTTCGGTAAAGGCTAGACTGCTATCGGTAAAGCTTAAGAATAAGGGTTAACAGTGAATTTCAAGAAATATTTATTTGATAAGATTATTTAAGGGCATAAATCTTGTAGGAATGAAGATAAATATAGGTTTATGTTTGTGGTATAAATTTTTTGATTTGATTCATTGGATTATTTTTGAGGCCACTGATTCACCCCCCTCCCCCCCTCTCAGTTATTCTAACATAGTGAGTTATAGGTAGTGAGGCTGAATGCATGTTCATTCCCCATTACTATAATAGGTTTGTACTTCTAACAAGGAAATTATTGTGGGAAATCATCCTGGCCATGGTTTTCCCCTAAAAGGATTTCCATGATAAAAATATCTACATCAAGAACATTGGATGTGTTTCTGATTTTTGGATGCTTTTATATTTCATGGGTAATTAATCAAATCAGATCTTAGGATTTTAGGCTTGAATATTTTGAAGGGTTAGGGTTTTGAATTTGAATTTTAGGAACAACTTATTTACCACCCCCCTCTTAGTTTTTCTCTACCATATTATCAACAATTGGTATCAGAGACAAGTTCCTTGAAGTAAGCCTAACAACTTGAGGGAGATTCAAATATGGAAGCCTATAGGAAGCAAAATCCTAGGTCTGAAGGTACACATTAATCCATATGGAAGGGATGGATGATTAATCACCTAAGATGCATTGGAGAAGATTACTGGAAAATCACTAAGATATCTTACACTCCTACAAATATTTCTACTACTATTCTAGATGAGAAGAAACAATTTGAGTACAACATCAGAGAAAAACAAACATTGCTAAGTGACCTATCATATATTGAATATAAAAATATGATGGAGTTAGATATTTCTCATCAAATTTAGACAAAAATAGAGACAATACATGAATGTGATGCATGGGTTAAGCAAGCCAAGTTGCAAAGCTTGAAGAGATAGTACGAATCTCTGAAAATGTCTGAGGATGAGAACATCAACTCTTACATGAAAAAGGTAAATGAATTAGTTTGTGGAATCAAATGTTCTATTGGTACATTGGATGAAGGAGAGTTTATCTAAAATTTACTGAGATTCCTACCCCCTTCTTACAAGAGAAAATTTTCTTCTATTGAAGACATCCTAACCATTGTCTCTGTGACTAGAGATACAATAGTCAGTATTTTATCTTCTTTTGAAATGAGTTAGTTTGGTGACTCTCTTCTCAAAGTTGAATCTTCTTTCAAATATACTATATTAGGAAGGGACATGCATAGATCAGATTGGAGTGAAGGATCTACAAGAAGAATGTCAAGATTTAAAAAGTAGATGAAATAAATTGAAGAAGAAGAGAAAGACCTTCAAAATTTGGAAGCATTGGTTGCAAAGAGACTATCAAAAGGATTAATGCAGGAGCATCTTGGGTCCTTGGCGATCTGGCTCAACCAAAAATATGTTTTATTTTGTTCTTTAGCTTGTTTGGAGGTTGTTCAGTCAAGTACTAGGTAATCGCTATTGATCGGTTACTTTCTCTGTCTTACTTTACCGATGGGTCTTGATATATATTGGCTTCTCGGTTGCTTCTTTCACTGAGTTGGTTTCTGATGCTCGGTTATGTTCTTATCGAGTTGGTTTCTTTAGATTAGTTGATCTTCATCCATTTGTTTATCCTGATTTGGCTGACTACTACATTTAATTTTTGTGGTGTAATTAGTGTGGGGTCTCTCATTGGGATCTGTGTGGACCTAAATCTGGGTCTCTCTTAGGGATTTCAGTGCCGAACTCTTTGGTGGACTCTTGTATATATTTGTTTCTCTGTTCTTAGTTTAGGGCATCAGTTCTGGAAGATAGGAAGTATTGGTATCAGATTGTAACAGAATAATAAGTGTTAAAATATTTGATGGTAGGTTTGTGACCTCGCATGTATCAAGATCATTCTGTAATTCATTTGAATGTATATGGCCAAAACTGGGAAGGCCTTACAGCCTGAAATGTATTGATTTTGATCAATTAATGAAAAGATATTTGTTGTTTCTTCTCTCCTTCTTGTGTTGTTTCTTCTATGTTGTGTATCTCCAAGCTGGTTTTGTATTTGGAAGTGTCGTTGGCCCCACTACCTATGCTACTTGCATTAGGTGGTGTCAGAGTGAAGGCTAGATCTAAGTTCCTTTTTGTAAGCCCTAACCCTATTTGGTTGATATTTTTGTGGGGTAGAATATTGCAATCTGACCTACAATTGAAGAGGGAGTCAAGATCCTTAGTGGGAGAGGAAATACAAATCTAGGTCTAGCTGATATGCTAAGATAGATGGCTGCAAGATTGGAAGTTGTTTAGATAGCCCAGTGCGGAGGAAGACATCTCAAAGATGTTAGTGATGATGAATTGGAGAAAGTGCAAGGAGAAGCTACACCTACACCTATTAAGGATCAGGAAGAAGAGAGATTCTTGTGAGCATTGACAAGTTTTAAATCCACACCTCAGTTTAATCCCCCTGAGTATAGTGGAAAATTGGATTCTGATGGATTGATAGATTGGATAACTGAGATATAAAAATACTTTGAGTATGAGAATGTATCAGAGGAGAAAAAGTTGAATATTGTAAGCACAAATCTGAAAGGTCATGCATCCTTATGGTGGGAGAATCTCCAATTGTATCAAAAGAAGAAAGGTAAAGACAAGATCAAGGTATAGGATAAGATGATAAACAAATTGAAAGGAAATTTTCTACCTTGTGATTACCAGATTAACCTAATTCAGAGAATGTAAAGTTTGAAGCAGAAGGATAGCTCGGTAAAAGACTATACTGGAGAATTCTACAGAATGGACATCAGATTTGGACATGTGGAAGATGAGGTGGAAAGAATAGAAAGATATCTAAATAGATTGAGAAATTCTATACAATATGAGATCAACTTGGTAAAGATGGAAGGCATTGAAGAGGCATATCATTTTTCCCTAAAAGCTAAGGAGAAATTGAATAAGAGATATGAATAAAGACAAAGAAGTAGAGGTGGTAGATTCCCTAGAGGAAGAGGTAGATCTCATGGTGAAAATAGTAGATCTAAACCAGAAAATTCAATTTCAGACACATCTCAACATAAAGGAAGACCAAATGGAAAGGTGGAAGTTCATTCTGAGGAATTCCTGAGGTGATTATAGAAGAAGAGGGTTCCAAGGAACTTGTTACAATTATGGTGAAGAAGGACATCAATCTTTTGAGTGTACACATGCAAGCAAGAAAGTCGGTAGTAGAAGAAATGCTTTGGTACAAAAAGGAGTCACCGACTGAAATAGAGAAGGAAGGAAATATCATGATTTGAAGGATACTATGGAGTGAGAAGGATAAGTAAGATGATGTCAGGAAAATTTTGTTCAAAACTAGATGTAGAGTTGCAGACAAACTTTGGAAGGTGATTGTTGATAGTGGAAGCTCAGAAAATCTAGCATTTGAGGAAATGGTCACAAAGTTGTAGTTGGAAAGGATGAAACACCCAAAGCCCTATCAGATCTCATGGATCAAGGATGAACATACATTAATAGTGAGTGAACAATGTTTTGTGAATCTAAAAATTGGAAATTATTATGATAAGGTGTTGTGTGATTTTATTCTAATGGATTGTTGTCATATTTTGTTAGGTAGACCTTGGCAATATGATAGACATGCTATACATGATTGAAGAGTGAATAGGTATATTATTTGGGTTGATGGTAAGAAAAAAATTAGTTACCTTTGGTTGAAGAATCTATTTGTGAGATTTCTACATCTGTGAAATTTTGTTTGATGGAAAATAGATAGTTTGTTAAGGATTTGAAAAGAAATGACATTTGTTATGCTTTGATTCCTAACAAACCGAGTAAGAATACAGAGGATCAAATTCCTGCAGAAGTTGAGAAGTTACTTACTAAGTACAAGGAGATCATTTCAGATAATGTACCTGATGGTTTTACACCAATGAGAGATATCAGTCATTGTATGGATCTGATTCCTAGAGCTAGTTTACCGAAAAAGGCACCACATCGGTTAACACCGACTGAGAATGAAGAGCTTAACTGACAACTTCATGAGTTGTTGAACAAGGTTTTGATCAGAGATATTTTGAGTCCATGTGTAGTACCAGATGTATTGGTAACAAAAAATAATGGAGAATGGCGAATATGCACTGATTCAAGAGCAATCAACAAGATCACAGTGAAGTATAGGTCTCCTATACCAAGGATGGATGATATAATGGATTGTTTGAGTGGAGCAAAATATTTTACCAAAATGGATTTGAAGAGTGGGTATCATCAGATCAAAATCAGAGAAGGTGATGAATGGAAGAATTCTTTCAAGATGAAAGAAGGTATGTATGAATGGTTGGTTATGCCTTTTGGTTTAAATAATGCACTAAGTACATTTATGAGGTTAATGATTGAAGTTTTGAATAAATTATTGAATAAATGTGTGATTGTATACTTGGATGATATTCAGATATTCAGTAAGACTAGAGAAGAGCATGTGATGCATATAAGACAAGTATTGTAGAAATTGAAACAGGAAAAGTTGCTGATAAATCTGAAAAAAGTGTTCCTTCATGAAAGAAGAACTTGTGTATTTAGGTTTTCTAATTTTAGCTAATGGTTTGAAGATCAATCCAGAGAAAGTTGAAGCTATACTTAGTTGGCCCACACCTGAGAATGTCAATTATGTAAGATCATTTTATGGATTGGCAAGTTTTTACAGGAAGTTTATCAGAAATTTTAGTTCTATTTGTAATGTTATGACTAAGACAATGAGAGGTAAAAAAAGAGAATTCAAATGGACACATGGAGCTAATAAGAGTTTTGAGATGTTGAAGCTGAAGGTTATTGAATAACATATGCTAGCCTTACCAAATTTCAATAAGGTATTTCAAGTTGAATGTGATGTAAGTGGAAGTGCAATTATAGTTGTGTTGACTAGAGAAGGTAAACCTGTTGCTTTCTTTAGTGAAAATTTGAATGATGCTAAAAGGAAATATTTCATCTATGATTAACAATTCTATACTATTGTTCAAGATATGAAGAAATGGAGACATTATTTGATGCTGAGTGAATTTGTGTTGTATACCGATCATAAGGCTTTGCAATATTTGGGTAGTCAGAATAAGTTCAATCAGAGACATATGAAATGGGTAGAGTATTTTTAGAGTTTCACATTTGTGATTAAGCATAAGAGTGGAGTTTCTAACCAGGTTTCTGATGCATTGAGTAGAAGAAGATCTATGTTGGCTGAAATGAGAATTGAAGTTGTTGATTTTGATGATATGAAGAATTTATATGAAAGTGATCCTGATTTTTCTGAGCAGTGGAGAGTGTGCAGAGCACCTATTCCAAATTAATCAAGTAAGTATAAATATTATTTCATTCAAGAAGATATGCTTTTCAAAGGCATTCAGTTGTGCATATAGAAAGGATCAATAGGAACTATTCTGATAAAGGAGAAACATACTAGTGGTTTGGATGGACATTTTGGTATTGATAAGACATTGAGTTTACTTAAGGAAAGGTATTTTTGGCCTCAGTTGTATAAGGATGTTCAGAAATTTGTGAAAACATGTGGAGTTTGTCAAGTTGCAAAAGGAGTGAGCCAGAATACTAGTTTGTACACACCAATTACTGCTCCTGAGAAACCTTGGAGTGATTTCAACATGTATTTTGTTCTTGGCTTACCGAGGACAACAAGAGGTAATGATTCCATATTTGTTGTTGTGGATAGATTTTTAAAGATGACACATTTCATGCCATGTAAGAAAACATCAGATGCAGTACATATAGAAGATCTTTTCTTTAAGGAGATTGTCAAATTGCATTGATTACCAAAGATTATTATCTCTGATTGAGACAGTGAGTTTGTAAGCTATTTTTGGAAAACACTTTGGAAGAAGTTGGACACTAAATTCAAGTATATTTCTACATTTCATCCACAAACTAATGGAAAAATAGAGGTTGTAAACTGAAGTTTGGGTAACTTGTTAAGATGTTTAGTTGGAGACACACCGGGTAACTGGGACTTGATGTTGGCCCAAGCAGAGTTTACATACAACACCTTAGTAAAAAAAAGTACTGGAAATACACCTTTTGAGATTGTTCATGGTACACAACCGAGAGGTATACCAGACTTGAGAGATATTGCTGGAGAAGAGAAAAGGATTGTTGAAGAAGAAAAGTTTGTTGAGTTCATGAAGACATTGCATGAAGATGTAAAATAGAAGCTGGAGAAAAGTAATCAGAAATACAAGGATAGTGTAGATAGATCAAGAAAACATAAAACTTTTGAATTTGGTGATGCAGTGATGGTTCATTTGAAGAAAGGAATGTTGGAACATATGGTAAATTGAAAATGAATAAATTTGATCCGTGCAAAATACTAAGAAGATTTGATAGTGGAAATGCTTATGAAGTGGAATTACCCGATGACATGGATATATCACCTATAATAAATATTTCAGACTTGTATGAATATCATGAACCTAATAAAGAAGTGATAGTATTGAGTGATTATCCTAAGAAATAGATAGAGGAAGTTGAACAGATTTTGAAATAGAGAGTTGGTAGAAGCACAAGAGGAAAGGAATACATGGAGTATCTGATAAATGGAAGAATATAATGATTGAGGACTCATCCTATATTTCTCAATCTAATTTGGATTCTTTTTAGGTTGGACCTAATACATGATTGAGGGAATCATTTTTAACCCCAAGTCTTTGATGCAGGAGCATCTTCGGTCCATGGCAATCCTTCTCAACCAAAAATATGTTTGCTTTTGTTTTTTAGCTTGTTTGGAGGTTGTTCAGTGAAGTGCTCGGTAATCATTGTTTCTCAATTACTTGATCTATCTTACTTTATTGAAGGGTCTCTATGTACATTGGCTTCTTGGTTTCTTTTTTCACCAAGTTGGTTTCTGATGCTCAGTTACATTCTTACCAATTTGGTTTATGTCGCTCGGTTGATCTTCACCAAGTTGTTTATACTAATTTTGCCAACTTCTACATTTAATTTCCATGGTGTAATTAATGTGGGGTCTCTCATTGGGATATGTGTGGACCTAAAATGTGGGCTCTCATAGGGATTTTAGCGTCGAGCTCTTTGGTGAACCCTGTTATATATTTGTTTCTTCGTTCTTAGTTTAGGGCATTAGTTTTGGAAGAAAGGAAGTATTGATATCAGATTGTAGTAGAAGAATAACTGTTAAGATATTCGATGGCAGGTCTATGACCTCACATATATGAAGGTCATTTTGTATTTCATTTGAATGTATATGGCCAAAACCAGGAAGGCCTTACAGACCGACATGTATTGGGTTTGATCAATTAATGAAAAGATATATGTTCTTTTTTCTCTTCTTCTTGTGTTTTTGCTTCCGTGTTGTGTATCTACAAGATGGTTTGGTATTTGGGAGTTCCTTTTTCCCCATTGCCTATCCTACTTGCATCAACGATATGGTAAGTACAAAGGGAAAATGAATTTTAAATTTTTTTCTTGTAAAAAGATCAGTAATTATGCCTCTAGATGTCCAGAGAGGAATCTTAAGTACAAGTGTGATAAGTCTAAGTTTGATAAAAAGTGTCATTATGTTGATGATGATGAAGGAGTCATAGATGATGAATCTGATGGTGTTGATAAAGGTAATGATGAAATTGTGGTTATAACTATTAAAGAGGAAAATTCCCTAGTTGCAAAAATTGTCAACAAAGATGAATGGGTAATAAATAATGGATGCTCACATCATATGACTGGTGACAAGGAAAAATTTATAAGTTTTGAGATGTATTATGGTGGGATGGTCATAGGAAGAGGATATATCTCTTAAGATGGTAAGAATACTACTAAAGATGTGTTGTATGTAGAAGGCTTGAAGCACAATCTTCTCATTGTTGGTCAACTAATGGACAAAGTATATGAACTAAATTTCAAGGATGACTATTGGAAGATCTTGGATAATTCTAGAATGGAGATGTGATCTTCATCCAAGAGCATAGGTAATGTCTTCTTACTCAAATTGCACATTGAATATGTCATTAGCTATCAAGAAAACATAATGGATAGTCAGTAACATAGTCAAACAAGACAGTCAGTTAATATCACTGAAGTACAGAGTTAACCAAGAGAACTGATCACGCCAAGAGTTAACCCATTACAGTGATACTCAAACAATAAAAATATATTGATCATAAAACAACACTGAGCTACACAACATAACCAAACACTAGTATAACTAAGATACACAGACTACACCGATCACTGAGAAAAAACATTAACCCAGTGGAACAGAGGCCACATAAAAGTTTTTTATGGCACATTATTCTATGTAATGAATTTTTAGTGGACCTAGATAATAGTTTACACGATCAAGGAGGAAATTAATTACGTATTTGAAACATTAATTTTTTATGTCTCCTACATGTAGATGATCAAGGTAAACTATGTACATCATTGATCTTAGGTTAGGGATGTAATTGTTAATCCCTAATTAGGTCATATCATTTGATATATAAATGTATAGATGTCAAATTATGTAATGTATGTTAATCAAGAAATGATCAAGTAGACACCATGTTGGTTCCCAAAAATGTTGAATTGAATTTTCTTTGGACTTGCCAATCCAATGATGGGAAATCTGATTATTTTTGGCCAACTAATGGGAATGATCGATTATGATCCTCTTCCCCTACGCTTCTGGCTCTGTAGGACCAAGGCGGGTGAACCTTCACCTGAACAGGCTTTTTATAGCAGATAAACTGTGTATGGAACTCAAACTTCCATCTCTCAAAGTATGGCAAGGAACTTGAAATAAATATAACTGAAATCAATATATCATGAACTATAAACTGAAATACTTTAAGTAATTGAAAAAATGTTTAGTAAATGTGTATGTAATTTGAAATGAATAGATAGATAAGATATCACAAAACTATAAACAATGAATTGAATAACTATAATCCAAATAATGATTAGACTAGTACCTTATTCTACCATGGGCAATAGAGTCAAGATCATTCCAATCTTATGTTCAACCTCAGAGACAGTTTTACAAGAAAACTTATCACTTCAAAGGTGTTATGGAATGTACATGCAACCTAAAACAAATTCAGAGATATTTTAAAAGGGTAATACTTCTCATATGACAAACCTATTGACTAAGGCCTCAATCAACATAATTTAACCATGCAAAATGAGAAAACCAATTGAAAATATAGACTATGAATCAAATCAGGAAGCATGCACATCAAACTATCACTTTGAAGAAGTTCTATTGGTT
>MU226799.1:216526-232445 GCA_018584345.1 Thuja plicata | reverse complement strand
AGCGATGCAACAATAGAAGATCTATTGGAAAAGAATAGTGCACTATGTGAAGAAGTCAAAAACTTGAAAAAGGAACAAGAAGCCCAATCAATAAGAATATGTGAAGTTGTTGAACAGAAAAAGAAAGCCGAAGATGACAAGGCTATGGCAGAAGAAGACAAAAGAATGATGGCTACCAGACTTGATGAAAGAACACATGATGTGCAAACCATGAGAGTCAATCAAGTAGACATGGAAAATAACTACTACTTGCAAATCAGGAGATCGGTAGGAAAGACTTGGAGATTGTAAATCTTAGATCTGAGAACAGTTGATTGAAAGATGAATTGAGATATTAGAGAGAACTTAATAACAGATTCAATGATCCGAGTGTAGCTATGAGCTACTTTGAACAACTGGTGGAAGCATCAAGAAGGCCTAAAGATTCTTCTGTATTAGGTCACACTGAACAACATACAACCACTGAAGATGGAGAATCATCTAAGACAGGTGAAAGAAGGAATGCTAAGCCAAGAAACAACAAACCTATTTGTCACCACTGTGGAAAACCAGGTCATACAGAAAACATTTGCCGAAGCAAGAATGGTAAGTCCAATCTGAAAACTAACTTTAATGGTTATTTCTTTAACTGTAATAAGGTTGGACATAATGTAAGACAAAGGCAAGAAAAACACCTAGAATCAATGGTAATTGCTATAATTGTCACAAATATGGTCATAGAGAACAAGATTGAAGATCTAATGGTAAACAACAGTGGACATCAAAGGTACAAGAGAAATCACCAAGAAAAGGCAATACTTACAATTGGGATTACAATACATGGCATAGTTGTCATTACTGTGGTGAGTATGGACATGTTCTAGAAAACTGCATAAGGACACATTTCAGAGGAAAATCTAAAAGTTGGATGAATGGAATCCTAGTTTGTCATAGTTGTCTGAAAATTGAACATACAAGGAAAGATTGTAAGACTAGAGTACCTGCTCCTACAGTCGAACAAACTAGAGCGCAAATGAACAAGACATGGGTTAAGAAGTCTGAACCATGTAGCAGTGAAGCTAATGAAGCCAAGGTCACCCAATCCAATGGATCAGGTGATCACATCATCTCCAACTAAGATAAAGAAGGTACATAAGGAACTATATTTAAAATTCTTATCTTACATCACTTCCTAACATGAAATGTACAAAAGTCCATATTTGCAAATATTAAGATGCACCAGGACATATTTTGAAGACAAAGTGTCGAGATGAGAAATTTGCAATATAGGTGTCGAGCATCAATCATGGACACTAAAGCTGAGTTCTTTAGTGAGTGCCAAGTTTTGTTGGCCAAGTAAAATTTTATGATGGCCGAGCGTAGTACGCTGAATGGGATGCAAGTTGTAATAAAGTCAAGGACAGCTAGCTTGCACTAACTCAATGGGAAAAATATTCAATGCTTACCTACCTTGACCTTTCAATGTCTATAAAGGATGAAAAATTGACATTTCATTTTTACCTTGCAATTTTTATAGTTTACGGAGCGATTGAAGTGATTTGAAGAAGTGATCTTAACGAAGTTAGTATCAAATATTTCATCAGCATGCCATCGGAAATCCTAAAGTGAATAGTGTGAAGAAGCTACTTGCTAAGGTACTTTGTTTCTCATATTTCAAATCCTAATTTCAAGATTGTGGCTGCAAGTTCTTCCACACTAGCTAAGAGTATGGAGGCAGAACCAGAGAAAATTCAGTTGATACGGAGTGATGAATGTGAACCTCTCAACTTTCAATCTATTCCAGAAAGTGCGATACAGAATGATTTAATTGGAGCCCTCTCATCCATTCCACCCAAGGTACTTATGATTCATGATGTACGATCTTGTTATATGGTTAAGATTGGCGAAGTAGGTGATAGTGAATTGAGGAAATCCTACAAAAAATTGTGTGTCAATGGAGTTCTGAAGGAAGAATTCAAACATCTAGCTGACAAAGGGTTAACTCATGCCGTAGATTTTCCCCAAGGTTTTAAAGATGAATGAATTAAGGTTATACTTAGCCGAGTTCATGACATGTGTATGTGGTTAGATAATGGACCAGTCAAGATCACCAAAAGCATGATTCATCGAGTGACTGGATATCCTGTAGTGAATGGGAAACAAACCATGATGGATAATAGCAAAGAAGAAATGACACTGAATAGTGGAGCCATATGGAACAACAGAGGTATGAATATCTCTATAATTACTGACTTAGAACTTGATTTTGGAGTAAGGGTAATAGCACATAAGTTCTATCAATCCAGTAGATTGGATAGTGTTCCCTGTACAGTAGTTGATCAGGCATGGAAAATTGTTAAGAAGAATCATACATATGATCTTGCTGAGCTACAAAAGATATAGTTAGCTGAGAACCTAGCATCATTCAGAAAGGCTAAGAGCTCATCATGTAAGTTTGGTTATTTACTAGTCTATATATTTTTCTATATTCAGGATACATTTCCTACTCTGGGAAATATTGTTTGGAAAAAGGATAGACCCATAACAATTCAGATTAGTGAATGTATAGAGAAACTAGGAACTATCTTCAATAGAATTATGGGGAGCTATTTTGTGGAATTAAAGAAGAGAATAAGATTAAGGACTAGGATTCCTAAGTCACTAGTGGAGAAGCACTATGAAGATATCTATTTTCTAGTTGATATAGATAATACCTATATCAAGGCAGTGATTCCTAAGATAACATGCTTAGAACCATTTCCTTATGAAATCAATGTTGATGAAGCATCAGCTACCATCACTGCACTCCTAGCTGAGGCAATTGATACTACAATAGAGAGATTTGGAAACTTTGATGAAGCTAAGGCTAAAGTTTCTAGAAGTTTGAATGAAGGAACTATGGAGAGGAAAAGAAAGAAGATAGTGAAAAACCTTAAGAAAATGGTTGGCCTAGGTAGTGATGAAGAACCTGAGGATGCACCTCTAGACCTAACCACTGGACAAGGTGAGGATATATCTACAGATGAGGAAGCAAGTGCATCAGAAGTGGTTACTAAGAAAGCTAAGGGCAAGAAACCATCTATTGTCATAGTAACCAAGCCGAGCAAAGCCAAACCCAAGGTAACACCTCCTACAACTAATTGTCCAAGGACTAGAGAATCTACTATTACTTCTCTAGTAGAAGTTCAAACAAAAGTATATGGTAAGAGGAAAGTTGCAGAAAGTAGTTCTAGACAGGAAGCAAAGGTTGCTCCTAAGGCTGAGCCGAGTAAGCTAGCAAAGAGACCAAGAAGGAGATTAAATTTGGCAACAGATAGTGATGAGGAGATAGAAACTGATTAACCCAGCAACATACCTACAACAAAATTCAAGAAACCAACAAGTATTGATGAGGTATACGACACTTTGAGGAATTCAACAGGGTTATCAACTTTTAAGTTCATAAAGTATGACAAGTTGAAGATAGCAGATAGGCACAAAGTTTAGGAAGCACTCTTGGACATGATGAGTACTTTCAAATTGACTCCTACAAAGATAGAAAATAATGTGCCTAATGCACTTTATGATTTTTTGTCAAGCAAATGGGAATTTGCACTTGCCACAGAAAGACAAATTTGAGAAGGACCACTAGCCCAGGTAATACCTGAGTTAACTTGAAAACAGAGAACCAAATTCATGGAGGATTACAAGAATAGGTTTGTTCCAAAACTCATAGGCTATGTTGTTTTGAATAATGATATAGAAGGTGTAATACAAAAAAGCACAAGAATCTAGAAGGAAATCTTTGGACTGGCAATTCCAAAAGATAAGAAATCTGGTGAAGGGACATCTGAGCAAAAGGCAAAAGAAGTTGAAGTAAAGACTACCCCTGAACCATAGATAATCAAAGATCAAATTGCAATAGAAGAGGACAAGGCCAAAGATGCATTAGATGCAACAAAATCTTTTGATCTCACTGCAGACAGTCCTATGGATTATATAGTTGTTGATCCAAGCAATTTGAATGTCGAGGAACAGGAGATGACGAGTGGAAAAGACACTGACTCACCTATTAAGGCAACTAATACTAAGGAAGAAAAGTCCACAACATCTGATGAGAAAATTTAAGGTGTCAATGATCAGCAAAGTGAAGAGAAATAGAAAAAAAATGAACAAGACATAACCTCACAGAATCCACCTATTTTAGAGGTTGTGAAGACAGTTTTAGACAGTGGAGTAGTGATAAGAGAAAAAGATGATAAGCCTAAACAAAAAGAGGCACTGTAAGTGTTGGTTGATCTACCACACTCTGCATCATCCACTCCTACAGGTCCTCAAATTGGTGGTATGCCACATCCACAGATGATATTGATAGAATTGAAAGAGGCATTGGATATTGACACTGCCAAGGGAAAAGATATTATGCTTCCGAGCATAAGTTCTCCAGAATTGAAGAAGAAGAAAATCTTGAAGAAGAAGTCTCAAATTTTAGATGTAACATTAGATGAAGTCATTATCATTCCACAATGGGATCCCAATGAGTTATCTTTTGAACAAATAGGGACTCTTCAAGAGTTACTTAAGAGGAAGAAGAGACAGGAAGAGATGAAGATAGAACAAAAGCAAAAGTAGGTGTTGCATGACATCAAAGACATATTTGCAAAGGCTTTTGACTTGGAGGATGAAATGCCTCAAGCTCCAATCATTGATCAGTTAGTCAACATTGTAAAAAAGGTAACTGATGAGGACATAGACAACAATGAGAAGCTTCTACAATGGTCCAGGAGAATATTTGAGAGAAAAGTTCTAGAGAAAATCTCAGAGGAGATTGCAACAAAACAGGTTGAACTTTCTATTCTTGTAGAAACCTTAGAGAAAGTTACAGCCAATGTTTATTCTTTGTATAGGAAATTATTTGATGTTTAATTTTTCAGAAAGGATAATCTACAGCTTTTTGAGAAGCTATAGTTACATTTGAAATCAATTGATATGACTTTAGGTAAAGATACTACCTCTAGTTCTTTACATTTCAATAAGTTGATAAATGCACAAAGGAGAATAGCCGAGCTTATGGTTGAAGATGGTCAAATAAGGGCCAAGTTGATAACTATTCAGACAAGAATGTTGCCTCACCTAGAGGTAATACAGGAGGAACTTTCTAATGCAAAGCAATTATCACAAAGCAGTGCAAATCTTTCGACAGTAGAAAGTTTAGTGAGTCTAGCTGCCGAGCTAGAAATCAAATTGGAAGTTAGAAGGTTGCAAAGCAAAGCTGGGATACTAAATTTGAATCCACCCTGTAGCTTCATAAACAATTTTTGGATAAGTACAACTTAACCCCACTAGCAATCAGTGACAAAAACAAGGGGGAAGTTAGTAAGGAAGTATGAATAGATAAATCAGTACAACACAGGTATACTTGTATATAAATTTTAAAGGCATTGTAAATTTTTGTATGAGTATATTCCTAGGGGGAGTACTTAGTGTACTTAGGAAATATTTTGATGAAATGAACAGAAGTAATGATAAGTGTTTTTTCCACTAATATCAAAGGGGGAGATTGTTAATCTGTAAGTTTTGTTGATGATTAGTGACCAACACTTAGTCAGTCACTTAGGCAGTTTTAGTTGGCTATCACTGTGGCTGAGCTAAAACTATGCAAGGCCAAACAAGTTTTTAGTATGCCTAGTTACATTACCAAGATGAGTTACTTTGCCGAGCCGAGTAGCAACAGAGATGTTAAATGTTGAGCAACAGAACAGTCAAGTGCCGAGCATAATAGTTTTTGTATACATATCTGGAATGATACAAACTTTGAGGATAAGTGATCTAGCCGACTTGTATAAGCTTTTTGGGCCGACTTATGTATGCATTTAATATTCTTCTACGGAGTTAGTTATGCATTTAATTATTTTATCCTATGCATGAATCATTGTAAATATTAATTGTTTTACCATCATGGTATGGGTATCAGATCTTGATTGTTGATCTACATCTCGCTATTAGATTCAAACTGGTATAATTAGATTGCTTCTAAACCCTATTTTGTAAGAGTGTGCAAGAAGGGAGTAGATGAATTGTCTAGTGACTGCAGTTTGAAGTGAAATGCACAGAGGGTTATTTTGTTAAGAAGAAGAGATCAAGTAGAGTGATAACACAATGAACAACAGAGTAAAGTTATATCAGATTATAAGATCAAAGAAGGTACTAGAAAGAGGAGATCCAACATCAGCATCAGAGTGCATAATGAAGGATCAATACTTGAGACTTTTTAATCATTATATCAGGTGAAAATTTCTTAGTAGAGTGGTTTTAGCAGGCCTTTCCTTATCTTTTAACAGAGTGCTTACTTCATTGTAAGTCCAAATCCTTTAACAGAGTAGATTCTAATGATCTGAAGCTCTTAACAGGGCAAACCTTTAACACGGTAGATTACATTTTGTAATCAACATTTGTAACCTTAACAGGTACACTTTATTACTATAGTAGTGGAGACTTTTGTGGGTGTCATCCCCACCCCAGTTTTACCTATTTGAGTTTCTGGGTTACCAAGTTATTGTGTTATATGTTATTTGTTTCATTGTGTGTATGCTATCTAAGATTACATTAGATTCATATATGCATGAATGTGGATCAGTTTGTTTTAAGTGTTTAAATTTGAAGATCTGATTCACCCCCCCTCTCAGTATCTTGCTTTCCCATTATTGTATTTCTAACAAAAATATCATCAAGATGGTTATATGCACTTCAAACTGAGAAACAGATGAGAGGAGAAGCTCTCACTCTTATTAAAGATGAGTGCATAGTTGAGGAAATACATGATGTACTGCAGAAGTATGCCAATCAATTTCCTAAGAAATAATGAACATTGAATATCCTACAAGGAAAGATGAAGGAAGTGGATATTGAGAGCACCAAAATTTGGAATGAACTATTGAATCCACTTGAGGACATCCAGGATACCAAGGAGGTAAATGATGTTGCATCTACCGGACTGAGTAAAAAACCCATAACAATTGATGATGTAGCTATTGATGATGTATTAGATGGTATTCCTGAAATCTTGACTAATTTAGGTCACTCGGAGATCACAATAATTGATGTAACTGAAGGTGATCTGGATGATAAGGCCAAGGAAGATGAATCTATAGGAGAAACCAAGACTATTGATGAGAAAGACACATCAAAGGTCATCCACACCAATACACCAGGCTAGTCACCTATTTTGGTCAAAGAAATTGAAAGTGAGATTGAAGCACAACAAAAGATGCCCAAGCAGATTAGAGATACAAATGAAGAGAAGGGTGAAGATTGCGGTAAAGAGACCAATCATAGTGGTGGAAAAACCTAAGGTGATGCACAAAAAGATACCAATGATGCTGCAGAAGAGAAAGGTGAAGGTAACACATACACTCCTAACAAGACAGTAGATACATCTACTACAGACACAAGGTCAACTACCGAGGCACCTCACCAAGTCATCACACTGAACATTAGCTCTATCATGTTCATTGAGTATTCAAGGAAAGAAGAAGAAGAAGAAGAAGAAGAAGAAGAGATTCAATATGTAAGGTTACAAAGAATATCAGCCAGACAGTGGCAGTACATAAGGTAACTCTGTCTAAATTTCTTAGTGGTTTAGAAATTGTTATATCTGAAGTCATTACAATTCTACATCAGTTATGCACTCTAGATCACTTCACTACCAAGATTAGTGAAAAGATAAAGAAAATAGATCAATATCTAAAAGATCAAGAAAATAGTTTGTCAACCAAGAAACATGCATTACAAATGCATTATAACAAGGTACTTCAAAACTAGCAGTTGAGACAAGACTTGAAGAAAGAAGAGGAAAAAATCAAAGAGCAAGTAACTGAGATACATGCAAAGTTACTATTGCATTTGGATATGATGCAGAAACATGTGACATTGGAAAATAATTTTATTGCCACCCCAGATTTATCAGTGACTGAATGCATATATGATATGCATGCTCAACTAAATTTAGAGCTACTCACCCTCAAGAATTTAAAGGAGGAATGAGTGAAGTTACTGGAAACTCTCAAGAATGCCCATCCTAATATTTTTGACAAATTGTAAGTTATACTCCTTTTGTCATTATTTTTAAAAAAGGGGGAAATATATGTATATATGTATAATAAAGGGGGAAACTATAATCAAGATGTTCATATACATATACTGAGTATATACAAAGGGGAAACATGTAAAAATGGGGAGTAATCATGTATAGTATTATGTACAGTACTAAGTTTTTGATACTAATGCCAAAGGGGGAGAATTTTACTCCAATTTCACATTGAAGTTCTCATTAGTTACCAAGTAGACGTAATGGATAGTCGGTAACAGAGTCGAATAAGACAGTCAGTTAATATCACCAAAGTACAGAGTTAACCAAGAGCACTAATCACACCTAGAGTTAACCAAGTACAGTGATACCTGAACAAGAAGACTATACCGAGCAATAGAAACACTAATATACACAACATAACCAAAAACCAATATAACTGAGATATAGAGACTACACCAAGTGCTGAGAGACAACATTAACTGAGTGGAACATAAGCCACATAAAAGTTTGTTATGAAACATTATTCTATGTAACAACTTTTTAGCCGACCTAGGTAACGGTTTACATGATTGGGGAGGACATTAATTACATATTTAAATTATTAATTGTTTATGTCTCCTATGTGTAGATTATCAAGGTCAATTATGTACACCATTGATCTTAGGTTAGGGATGTTATTTTTAAGCCCTAATTAGGTCATATCATTTGATATATAAATGTATAGATGTCAGATTATGTAATGTATGTTGATCAAGAAATGATCATGTAGAAACCATACTATAGACATCAAAGATTAGATAAGGGATTTTAAGGACAGAGATGACATTGCAAAAATCATCTTACAGAACTAAGGCAAGGCTATTGAGTAGAACACAGCAGAAGGTATTATCATTCAGATTGAGGTGATCATATGTTTTGTATGTACTTAATGGATTTGTATCAGAAATATTGAGATTGTATATGTTTCAGATCAAATTTTTGTTACTCTCTAACAATTGTAATAGACCCCTAAATCTCTTAACAGAGTAGACTTAACCATCTTATTGTAAATCTCTTAACCGATTGCACACATAGATTGTGTTTCTAAATCCTCACATGAGGTAGATCTAATCGATCTTATTGTTACTCCTAACAAGGTAAGATCATCATAAGTGATCATTCTTGTAAGCTTTATAATGCTATCTTTATTGCTACAGTAGTGAAGTTTTGGGGGTCTCATCCCCACCACAACTTTTACCTTCTAACAAGGGTTTTCTAAGATACCAAAATACTAGTGTCATGAGTACTTAATTTTGTGTATGTGTATTGTTTATTTTACATGCATTTACATTTTAGTAGTGATACTATATGTTTGGTGTATGCAATCCACTCAGTCAGTTAATATAGAACAATGGTCAAAAGAAATTGATTAAAAGTTTTTAAGGGTATTGATTCACCCCTCCCCTCTTAGTACAAACCCTTTCCATTATCCCAACATGTCTTGTTGGAAAGTTGACTTCCTAAGGAAGCATGACTTATTTTGTGTTGTCAATCATGGCAACAAAGTCATACTTAAGTTCTGTCATGAAAGAAAAATGACTAAGTATGAAAACAGAGTAGACAGATAGACAGACACAGAGATCAGCACATCAGCCCACATGTTAGAGATCACACCAGAGCATGTGTTCTTAGGTATATACTCTATGGTGTATATACATGCTACACCCAAATGCGTAGAGTATGAAACATCAGTACGGAAAAGTTACAGGCAGATTAGTAGACCTGCAGTCCAGGAAACAGAGCATGGAAGCCGACTACAATTTTGATCAGCGTGAATGATTTTGTAATGTAATGGATAAGTACCTTTAGATATAAGTTTGTATTAATGTAATTAATGTTGTAGTAAACAGGCTTAGGCCGACTTGTTCAGAAGTGTTGTATATTTTGTTTTAAGTCCGACTAGTGTAATGTTTTGGGTCGCGCCCATTCGGATGTGAAGATATAAGTATGTAATGTAATGCTATGTTACAAGCGTCGACTATGATGTAAGAGAAAGATACAGATAAGAAGTATAATGAATTAAGAAGATGATATAGCTCTTTAAAGGAGTAAGAGCATTCGCGCATATAAGGAACTGATCAGACAACAGTGTCATTATAGCAGTTCATCTTTGATATAGTGCATATCAACAATCAGAGGGTTGTAGCCTTCATCACTTGGACAGTGAGTCCACCACCCCTAATAGGGTTATTGTAACAAACTCCTAACAGGGTCTGACCTTTAACCAGGTCATTGTACTCAAATTGTAAAGACTGCTTCTAATGGGGCAAAGGAACTTTAACAGGTTCATTATACCTAGTACAATATTTTGTGGGTACTATCCCCACCGGAGTTTTCCTCTGATCAAGGTTCTTCGTAATCATATCTTGTTTTATGTGCTCATGTGTTATGTTTCTTTGTATGCACATTTGATATATGTTTAATTGGCTAAAATATAATTAATAAGATGAACATTGATTCACCCCCCCCCCTCTCAGTGTTTCTAACAATTGGTATCAAAGCTCTGGTCCTCTGAAAGAAAGTTTAACCACTTGAGGAGATCATGGACTCAGCTAAAGAAAAACATTTGAAAAATAATCTTGAAGCTTCTCTTGAAGATCTTGACAGATCTGAGAAGGAAAATGAAGAACTAAGACTGAAAAATGATGGCTCTCAAATACTTATTAAAAGACTTAGAAAAGATTTGAAAGATTGTTCTACCAGTGATCTAGGTCAAATGGTCAAAAATCTTAATGAAGAGAAAAAATCTCTAAAGGATAAACTTGAAGATCTAGAGGAAAAACTTACAGACAACCAGAACACCTTTGAAGACAAGATCAAAGAAAGCAAACAAATGGAAGATGAATTTTTGTAGACAAACATGAAAGTTCTGGAATTGGAAAACATGAAGAAGAAGTTAGAATTTGAGTTAACAGAAGTAAAGTATAAAATTGATAAACTCCACACAAGTTTAGATTTGATTCAATCTAAAATTAATGCACAAAGATAGAAAGGTGATACTACTGGTCTTGGATTTAGTACAACACAATATCAAGTCAAATCATCACAAGAGAGAGAGAAAACACTTGAAGCATCTTCAGAAGCTAAGAAAGTTGAAGATACTAAAGACGTTAAATCAGACTCACCTAAAAGAGAAATCAAGCAAGTTAACAGAAATTTTTATGCATGCAATAAACATGGGCATTTGGAAAGAGATTGTAAAGAGGTAAAACCTTTCAATGGTTTTTTTTTTTCTTGTAGTAAGTTTGGTCATAGGCTATACATTGCAGAACTCAGTTACAACAAAATCAAAGAAGAATGAATCAAAACAATCAGAGAAATCAACCTCAAAAGAATTTGTAGAACACTACATGTCAGATATGTAACTACAATGGACACACAAGAAAGCAATGCAACATGATGAAGAAAAGCATCAGACCTCCTATCATCTGTCACACATGTGGAAAGGCTGGACATATCTCAAAGTTTTGTAGATCCAAAACTCAGAAGCAAGATGAACCTAACAAGTCACTATTTGAAGAGAAAGGAGAATTCGGGTTTGTCAAAGAAAATTAAGGTTCAAGAAAAAATTGGGTTGAAGTAAAGAAGGACAAGAGTGTTGGCAAAGTAGTTGATGCATCCACAGTGAATGCACCCTCTACTTCTGCTTGAATAGACCTTCTTGGTCTTATGGGGAGCTATTCTTTCTCAGGACCCCTGCGCGGTTGGTATACTCACCTCTGAGTACGCGCCTTTAGATTCATGGTTAAAAGCACATATTATAGTTATATGCATTCATGCATTGACTGAATTGCATCAGGTTCAAAGTTTCAAAATTTCTATGTATGGTTACAAGCATTAAATGTGGCAGATTATATAGAAACAAGTTTGCGGTCAATCATTCTCACATCTACATTCAAAGAGCATAGAAATTGAAGAGAATTAGAGAACTAAGACATCAAAGCATGAAGGTATAATAGTTTGGCAGTTGGAGAAAATGGATAATCAATTTGAAACGAAGCCCTAGCCGTTGCGCCATTTCAGAATTTCAAGGAAAACCTACATAAGCAAACACCAAGTAAGTATGGCGACTCCAATTATGTTTGATATAGCAGAGAGGAAAAGATTTTTGTTTAAGAAGCATCCATTCAAATCCATACTAGATGATGTGGAACGGGCTTTCTCCAAAACCCCGCTTGGCGTTGTTCACGTGGAAGATATCCGTGCGTACATATATTGTAAGAAGGAATCATTAGGAGATGATAATATAGATACTCACATGGTATCTATGTTAAATTTGTTGGAAAAATGACTATACTGATGTATATGACTATATTTAGTGTTTTCGTTATGGAAACAAAGTCATATGAATTTTTGGAGTCAGCACACATTATTAGAAGATCAGAAATTGACTAAGTATAGAAAACAGGACAAAGCCAGGAACAAACTATTATAGTTTTGATTAGCGTGTGTTCATATGTTACCCAAATGATATGTGCCTTTGAAGATAAGCTTATGAGTATGTTTACATGCTAATTCTAAGAGATCATGATCAGATCTACTAGTATGAAGAAGATATAGCCAGTTGAAGAGGTACAGCCAGTAACTGCCAGAACAGGACATAGATCATGGAAAGAGCCGACATAGATTGTTTTGGTACAGGAGTTGAATTTATCATCAGGACTTGCACCTTTGGATTAGTGATTTTTAGTGACCTAAAAATATATGGTTAAAAGTGCATGACTTAATTCATCCGGGATAATTAGTTATGGCTAATTTGGTGGAGCGGACTGTGTGAAAAGACGTGTCTGTTCGGTTTGAGTAAAGCTGTTATAATTAATGTTAAGCCAACTTAATGAAGGATTGTGTGGTTATGTAAGTGATAAATATTGATTTTAAAAGGTTTCCAAAATCTGACATGTTCATTTCCTTTGAGGAAGTACTTATAGAAGGTCATTTGTGATAGGAAAAGTTGCGAAAGCCAGAGATAAGAAAAGCAGAGTACAGTGTAAAAGCAGCAGAGATATATTTATCATATGTTGATGATATAGATATTGAAGTAGAATCTTTCAAAGTGAAGATAATATTGTTATAGTGATTTACAATAGGTTAAAGCATCAGCACACAAAAGGAACTGATCAGACAAGCAGTGTCACAGCAGCAGTTCACCTTGCAGATACAGTGTGTATCAAATATCCAGAAGGTTGTAGCCTTCACCATTTGGACAGTGAGTCCACCACCCCTAACAGGGTTATTGTAAAATATTTCTAACATGGTCTGACCCTTAACAAGGTCATTTTACTTCATGTATTGTAAAGACAACTCCTAACAGGGTTAAGGATCTTCTAACAAGGATCATAAGACACTAGTACAGAATATTTGGGGGTACTAATTCCCACTGTGGTTTTCACCTACATTGGGTTTCCCCATAATCATATATGGTGTTATTTTTTTTGTATATTTATCTTACTTGCATTGATATTCAAGTTTAGTACATAAGCATTTAATTAAAGATTCAGATAATAAGAAAAAGTATTAATTGATAGATCACTGATTCACCCCCCCTCTCAGTGATCCTAATCCTAACAATTGGTATCAGTGCTCTGGTCCTCAGCAAATAAGTTTAACCACTTGAGGAGATCATGGAGAAGGAAGAAATGAAACACTTGAAAAAGAATCTTGAAGTAGCCCTTGAAGAACTTGACACATATGAAAAACAAAATTAAGATCTAAAACTAAAATTTGAAGGCATGAAAATACTTATCAAGAAACTGAAAAAAGAATTAAGGAATTGTTCTTCAAATGATCTAGGGGAAGTAGTCAAAAAGTTGAATGAAGAAAATTTGTCTCTAAAGGATCAGATTGAAGAATTAGATGAAAAGCTATGTAACAATAAATATGCCTATGATGATCAAGTCAAAGCAAACAAGCAGTTAGATGAAGAACTGAGACAAGCAAACATGGAAATCTTGGAGCTAAGAAACAATAAAGAGAAGATAAAATCTGAATTGATTGCAGCAAAGAATCATATTGACAAGTTACACACAAGCAAGGATCTAATAGAATCACAGTTGTATGCTCAAAAGGTTAAAGGAGATACCAGTGGTATAGAATACAATGAAGCACAAATTCAGATTGATGCCATGCAAGAAAGAATGAAAGAACCAAAGGACATCACAGATACTAAGGAGATTGGAAATCAGACTGAAGACAATATTGAACCACCTAAGGATGAATGCAAGATAGTTAATAGAACTTGTTATGCATGTAACAAACATGGACATATTGCATAGAATTGTAAAGAGGTAAGACCCTTCAATGGTTACTCTTATTTATGTAATAAGTTTGGTCATAGAGCTATGAATTGTAAAACAAGTCAGAAGAACAAGAATCAGAATAATCAAAGAAATCAGAATCAACAAAGATAAAGAAGTCATCCTTAGAAAAATGTTAGAAGCCCTCAGAACATTACATGTCAGATGTGTAATTACAATGGACATTCATCCAAGAAGTGCAGCATGATGAACAAAAGCACCAGACCTATCATTTGTCACACATGTGGAAAGACAAGACACATCTCAAAGTTTTGTAGATCCAAAACTCAGAAGCAAGATGAACCTAAGAAATCATTATTTGAAGAGAAAGGAGAAGTTAAGTTTGTTCAAGAAAATGAAGACTCAAGAAAAATATGGGTCAAAGTAAAGAAGGACAAGGAAGAGAACAAGGTAGCAGATGCATCCTTAGTGGATGCACTTCTACTTCTGAATAGTTGACCCTCATGGTCTTAGGGGGAGCTATTATAGGTCTGAACCCCTGCATGGCTGGTATACTCACCTCTGAGTATGCGCCTTGGATTACAATTGTTTGTAGACATTGTGTTGCAGTATGCAAGAGAACACGGTCTAAATTTTTACCAGCAACAAGAATGGAAGTTACAATTGCTTTCTGTGTACACGCAGCAAGTATTAATGGCAAAAATCTACTTTGAAATCACCAAGTCCTCACTCGTGGTCAGAATAAATGATTGGAGATCATAGAAGCCCTAGTAGTTGTATTGTTAATGCATTATAGTTGTTCTCATCAGCTAAGAAAGGAGATTGATAATCGTTATTTGTTAAGAAAAGTAATTCAAGTTTGAAATGAAGCCCAAGTGCAGACACGTCATTTTAGAAATTAGTTGAAAAATTACTTAACAATCGAGTAAGTGGCTGGATAATCAAAGGAGAACTTGCAGTCAAGTAGAAAAGTGTCACAATTACATTCTACAGTAGAGATTGATATCAAGAAATTTTTTGAAACATCTTGGAAGCGATCTATCAGTATGCTTAAGCGCGTGAATTTCATGAAGCAGAATGGGTCAAAATCTTGTTGAGTAGTGCTCTATGTGAGAGTATCAGTATATCTGTTGGAGATTTTTTTTTGGAGCCGACCTGATGTTATCCTTGGAAGTGTGTGTGTGTGTAAATGGGTACCTGTCAGAAGCAACACAAACACTCAATAGATCATTATATTAGTGCAAAAGGGTTAGAAAAGCATATAAACCCACTAAAACTGATCTATTGCCTGCTAACTAGGAGGAGTGTGACTAACAACATATCAGCCCTCAGAATATGCTATTGAATCAATGACTAATACAACCTAGCATGAAGGATTTGATTAAAAACAAGCTAAATGATGATAAAACATGCAAACTAGCTCCAAAAGATGAAACAAGAACAATGAACTAGCATGAGATGAAACATGAAATATAATTCTAGAGATAATCTAGCAGCATAACAATGCAATTTTGATCTAAGATGAAGGCTTATTTGCTCTCAAAATAGGCTTCTATTTATAGAAGAATGGGAGAGAGAG
>MU226799.1:192614-202933 GCA_018584345.1 Thuja plicata | reverse complement strand
TTAATAAATGAAATAAACTTATTTAATTCATTTAGAAATATAGGATTTAATTATTTAAAACAATTTAATTGTCTTTTTAATAATTAGAGGACTATAGCCATTTTAATTAAATTAAATAGGCTAGGGGAATGGGTTGATTGCAAGTGAATATTTTGATTTAGGGATTTATTTAATTCCTTTATAATTAAATACTATATCCATGTTTGATTTTGATTTGATCTGATTGGTCGAAATTGACTTGAATTGTATGGCTATAATAGTTAATATAAATCAGTGATAAAAATCACCTAGGACATTAAATTGATTAAAATAATTAGCCAAGCAGTAACAGGGTCGTTTGGACATAAATCGAGGGTATGATCACACTTAGGGCAAATAGGGTCCATAGTTGCGACAGACCAAATTCAGGTGGTTACAGGAAGCACATATATAATTATAGCCGTTGGAGATTTTTTTTTGGAGCCGACCTGATGTTATCCTTGGAAGCACATACTTATTATTGATCATCTAAGTGTGAATACAACAAAAGAGAATTCATGTAAGAGCATAATTGATTGAAGATACAATTTGAAATATCATGTGAAGAAGCAGATAAAACTATTATGACAGGTCCACAGGATTATGCACCCATGGCCAAGGACATGGAGGATACATTCATGATTGATAATATTGAAGTATCAATGGTAGCAATGGATATTAATCTAGACAATTTTGAAGAAACATTTGTGAGTACTCAAGAAGATGAGAGTCTTTATATCAGTAAGAATATATATTGATTTAAGATATAAAGAGAAGACTAAAGTAATGGACAATTCATCGTCATTGTTGTAAAGTTTGACACCCATAACAGACTTAGACTCATGGGGAGTAAATAAGTAAGTGGGAATATATAATCAGAGAAAGTCATCAAAATAGATCACATATTGCAGAAGAGAAGTATATGAAGAAGAGGCTCAGTGAATTGGTTAGCAACTCTACACTTGATTTTAGTTCACTCATGATTGGTCAAACATCCTTGAAAGAGCTTGCAAAAAAAGATTATTGCTGACTGTATGAATCAGGCAAGATCCAGAAGGAAAAAGCTATGATAGAGAAGATAAATAAATTAGTAGAAGATCCCACCATAGATATTAACATATGCAGCAATGTGTAACAAGGACAGATAGATAGAAAAGGCAGACAGACACATACAGAGATCAGCACTTTAGCGCACATGTTAGAGATCACACCAGAGCATGTGTGCTTAGGTATATACTCTATGGCATATATACATGCTATATCTAGACATGCACACTACAGAACATCAGTACGACAAAGTTACAGACTGGTCAGTGAACTAGCAGTACAGGAAATAGAACATGGAAGCCGACTACAGTTTTGGTCAGCATGAATGATTTTGTAATGTAATGGCTAAGCGCCTGTGGTTATAAGTATGTAATAAAGTAATGTATAGAATATGGATTATTTCATATGATGAAGGTCCTAGCATAGACTTGGAGAAAATGGAGAAGCTACAATATGCATTATGCGCCCATCTACAGATTGTTAATTCATTGATTGCATTTTGGGAGAAAGAGATCCAGAAGTTGCAGATTGCATATCTAGATATGTATGCTGAGTAAGAACATAGAAGTGTTTTTTTGAGCACCTTTGTCATTAATTTCAAAGGGGGAGTAGTGTATGAAGAATATGGAGTATGGTATATCATAAAAGTGAGATATAAGATAGAGAGTTTTTGTATAAAAGTTCAGATAGTAACTTCGCCATATTCCTTTGTTGCCATTAATGACAAAGGGGGAGATTGTTGTAAAGTTGAATATACTAATGTATATGACTTTATTTAGTGTTTTCATTATGGAAACAAAGTCATATGAAGTTTTGGAGTCAGCACACATTATCAGAAGATCAGAAATTGGCTAAGTACAGAAAATAGGACAGAGCAAGGAACAGACTGTTATAGTTTTGATTAGCGTGTATTCATATGTTATCCAAATGATGTGTGCCTTTGAAGATAATCTTATTAGTATGTTTACATGCTAATTATAATAGAGAATTATTAGATCTGCAAGTATGAAGAAGATACATCCAGTTGAAGAGGTATAGCCAGTAACTGCCAGAACAGGACATAGATCATGGAAAGAACCGACATAGATTGTTTTGGTACAAGAGTTGAATCTATCCTCAGAACTTGTGCCTTTGGATTAGTTATTTTTAGTGACCTAAAAATATATGGTTAAAAGTTCATGGCTTGATTCATCCAGGATAATTATTTATGGCTAATTTGGTGGAGCGGACTGTGTGAAAAGACGTGTCTGTTCGGTTTGAGTAAAGCAATTATAATTAATGTTAAGCCTACTTAATGAGGGGTTGTGTGGTTATGTAACTGATAAAAATTTATATTAAAAGGTTTCCTAAATCTGACATGTTCATTTCCTTTGAGGAAGTACTTATAGAAGGTCATTTGTGATAGGAAAAGTTGTGTAAGCCAGAGATAAGAAAAGCAGAGCAGAGTGTAAAAGCAGAAAAGATATATCTATCATATGTTGATGATATAGATATTGAAGTAGAAGCTTTTAGAGTGAAGATAAGATTTTTATAGTTCTTTATAAGAGGTTAAAGCATCAGCGCACAAAAGGAACTGATCAGACAAGCAGTGTCACAGTAGTAGTTCACCTTGCAGATACAGTGTGTATCAAATATCCAGAAGGTTGTAGCCTTCACCATTTGGATAGTGAGTCCTTGGAAAGTGAGTCACTGTACTTCATGTATTGTTAAGACAACTCCTAATAGGGTTAAGGATCTTCTAACAAGGATCATAAGACACTAGTATAGAATATTTGTGGGTACTAATTCCCACCGGGATTTTCACCTACATTGGGTTTCCCCGTAATCATATATGGTGTTATGTGTTGTGTATATTTATCTTACTTGCATTGATATTCAAGTTTAGTACATAAGCATTTAAGTAAAGATTCAAATAATAAGAAAAAGTATTAATTGATAGATCACTAATTCACCCCCCCCCCTTAGTGATCCTAATCCTAACAAAATTATGACTTCACATTCAAGGATGAATTTGCGCACCTACAAGATAACCCTATTTTGGAATATTCAAATGCGCATGAGTTTGAAGAACCAGAATGGGTAAAGATTATATTAAGAAGAATTCATGATGATCTATTTTGGATTGGTGATGTCCCTATTCATATCACTGTAGAATTACTCCATTAGTTAACCAGACTTCCAATGACTGGACCAATGTTTCCCACTGGTAAAGATGTCAAGTAACAAATTGAGAAGGTTTGTTTGTCAAAGGGTGATAGGTGCGGAATGACAATTGACCCTATCAAAGAAGATGACATTAAACTCATAGCAATGATACTTGGATATAAGTTTCAGCAAGCAAGCAGGTTGAATAGTGTCTCTGCAGCAAAAGTCCTTGTAGCTACCAGAATAGTAAAGGACAACACCCAATACAACCTTTGTGAGATCTTGTGTGGTCAATTGATTGACAATATCATAATCATCAAGCATGATAGAAGAAAAACATTCAGGTTTGGATCTCTGATCATCTATTTATATTTCCATATAGTTGGAAAGGTTGCAGACCTCTATCTAGACAAGGGCAGACCTACAATGTCTCAGATCTCTCTAAAAGCCACACTAGAAAGCAATGTAAGAGATATAATGAATATGGATATAACAATATTCAGGGTTAAAATGCAGAACAGGTTCAGACTATCTGAGAAGATAGTTGACAAATATAAGGACATGATATGCTTTATGGTAGAAACAGATTGCACATGTATGGAGGCTGTTGAGCCTAGAACGAAGTGGATTCATCCACTAGGGTATGAAGTAGAAGATCATGTGTTAGAAGGATATGCGCAAGTCCTATTATCAGCACCTAAAGACCCCAATGAACCTAGATGGGGTACTTACAGAGAAAATACTGATGAAGTAGATATTGAACTACAACTTGCTGTTAATAAAAGGGAAGCATTTAGAACCACATCTAACATACTGAAGGCTCATGGAGTCACACAAGAAGATTTGGACAAAGATAAAGGAGCCAAAATTGCTAGAGAAATTGAGAAAACTAAAGAAACTCAGAAGAAGAGGTAGAAAATAAATGAGGAGAATACCTCTGCACCTACTACATCTCCACCTTCTGTACCTAGCAAGAAACCTAGAGGAAGGAAGGAAGTGGCTACAAGTCATCCATCCTCCAAGAACACAAGGAGAAAAACTAAGAATACACAAGCTCCTCCTTAGGTAGGATTCAGACCCAGTTTAAATGTGTTGAAAAATAGGATTGTAAATGAAGGAATATTGGATACACTTTCAAATGTCTATGACAAGTATTAAGAAATTGATAAAACTAAGATACATTCTATGGTCATATCTCATATGATCAAGTTCAAGAAGACAGTTCTTGAACTCAAGACAGTGATACCGGATAAGTTATGGAACTTATTGGAGATCATGAAAAGACAAGCTATAAAAGAGGACATGAAGATTAGAGAAGAAACTCTGGATACTCTTCTCCCTATCTGTTCACATGATGAGAAGGCTATTCTGTTAGATCTAGTAAAGCCTCATCACCGTAGTAAGACAAGAACTCTACAGATTATGAACAAGGAGTATGAACAAGTTGGAAAGGAGACTGAAAAAGCATTTTCTCAAGTATTTATGGATAGACATATGTATCCATCCATGACACCTACCGCAAAAGTTATTCCAACTCCTCCCAAATAGGTAACAACACCAGTAATCTAGATTGCACCTATGACAGGTCCATAGGTCTCAGTGCCCATAGTAAACATAACTTCTGATGCAGCTAAAGATATAGAGGATACTATAGTAATTGATGATGTAAAAATATCAATGACAGCTTCTGATAATGATATGGATAAAGTTGATGAAGCATTTGTAAACACCGAGGTAATGAACACTGATGACACATCTCTACAACAAGATGAAGTTCCTTTGATTGATCCAATAGACTTGGATAAAGATAAAGATAATCAAGTTAATGAGTCAACAGTAAAGGAAATAAATATCAAAAGTGAATGTGTAGATACAAGTCAGAATACTATTTTCTCACCATCCACTCAACCATCCACCTCATTGTTGTCAAGGTTTACTCCTCACTCAGCAAGTTTTGATGCATGGGAAGAAGATGACCTCATCAAGATCAGCGTCCTTGCCATGGAAAAGGAAAAAGAGAAACATGTTATGAAGAACCCTCACTTTGTAGAAGCAATAAACATTCTGAATGAGTTAGTTCCTGCTGATAAGAAAGTTGCCAAAGTTCAAACAGTTGAACATGTGGATAGCATACTGAAAAACTTCAAAACACATTTCACAAGCCTAGTAGAATCAGCTACCAAGATTGTAGAAGATGAATACAAGAAAGAGAGACTAAATGAATTGGTAAATAAATTTACCCTAGATCTAAACTCTTTAAAACTTGGGCAATCTATACTTAAAGAGTTGGCAGCAAAAGGCAAGAAAGTTATTGCAAACTGCATGGATAGAGTGAATCTCACCTCTGAGCACACCAAAAAGATAGCATAAGTAGAAGAAATGGTGGATAACATAAGAAAATTAGTTGAAAACTCCATGCAAGATATGGACATATGCAATAATGTCTATCAAGGTCTGATGGACAAGATTAAGAAGGAAAAACTGGAAATTAGCAAGATCAGAACAAGACAAAATCAGTTGAGGAATGCACTTGTGCCATCTTTAGCAGTTCTTAATGAGAACATCAAACAAATAGATGACACCATACAGACATATGATAAGGGTACTTGCATGGATTTGGCAAAAATGGAAAAATTGACATATGCTTTATGCGTGCATCTTCAAACTGTTGATGCAATGAAAGTCTTTTGGCAGCAAGAGATTCAATCTCTTCAAGTTTATACCCAGAAGTCTACATGGAGTAAGTATGTTGAAGACTTACAGTTTTTCCACTCCTTTGTCATTAATTTCAAATGGGGAGTAGTATAGAATGTGTATATGCAGAAATATATATATGTATATAGCATAAAGATTATGATATACAGTCATTTTTGTATGAAGTCATTTTTTGTAACTTAGCCACATTCCTCTGTTGCCATAAATGAAAAAGGGGGAGATTTCTGGCAAGTTGAATTCCTGAGGAAGCATGACTTATTTTGTGTTGTCAATCATGGCAACAAAGTCATACTTAAGTTCTGTCATGAAAGAAAAATGACTAAGTATGAAAATAGAGCAGACAGACAGACACAGAGATCAGCACATCAGCGCATGTGTTAGAGATCACACCAGAGAATGCATTCTTAGTTATATACTCTATGATGTATATACATGCTACATCCAAACATGCAGAGTACAAAACATCAATACAAAAAAGTTACAGGCAGATTAGTAGACCTGCAGCCTAGGAAACAAAGCATGGAAGCCGACTATAGTTTTGATTAGCATGAATGATTTTGTTATGTAATGGCTAAGCACCTTTAGATATAAGTTTGTATTAATGTAATTAATTTTGTAGTAAACACGCTTAGGCTGACTTGTTCGAAAGTGTTGTATATTTTGTTTTAAGGCCGACTAGTGTAATGTTTTGGGTCGCGCCTATTCAGATGTGAAGATATAAGTATGTAATATAATGCTATGTTACAAGCATTTATTACGATGTAAGAGAAAGATATAGATAAGCAGTATAATAAATTCAGTAGATGATATAGCTCTTTAAAGGAGTAAGAGCATTTGCACATACAAGGAACTGATCAGACAACAGTGTCATTACGTCAGTTCATCTTTGATATAGTGCATATCAACAATCAGAGGGTTGTAGCCTTCATCACTTGGACAGTGAGTCCACCACCCCTAATAGGGTTATTTTAAAAGAATCCTAACAGGGTCTGACCTTTAACTAGGTCATTGTACTCAAATTGTAAATATTGCTTCTAACAGGGCAAAGGAACTTAAACAGGTTCATTATACCTAGTACAATATTTTGTGGGTACTATCCCCATCGGAGTTTTCCTCTGATCAACGTTCTCCATAATCATATCTTGTGTTATGTGCTCATTTGTTATGTTTCTTTGTATGCACATTTGATATATGTTTAATTGGCTGAAATATAATTAATAAGATAAAAACTTATTCACCCCCTCCTCTCAGTGTTTCTAACATGTCTTTCATCCAAACAATAATGGAGAAAGGTATTTGATTACTCAGTTTAGTGAAAGTCAGTTTAGTTCTTGGAAAGGAAACTCAGAGAAAAAATATGTGTTAGGATTAAGTAATACTAAGAGGGGTGATTCAATATTAAAACACTTTAAACTTAGAATTATCAAATTCTAACTTAACCAGATAATTTCTAAAATGAAAAGAACATAAACACAAAGCACACAACTCATAACACCATAAATTTGTTCTCAAGGAAACCTTGGCCAAGAGAAAACCTCGGTGGGGATTGTAACCACAAATATGCACTAAAATTATTATGTCCCTTTTAGGAGCTGAATATTATATTAGTACATCTCCCTGATAAAGGAATACAAAACTGCATTAAAGGTATACACTGAGGTCACTGCTCATACAATCATAAATATGTCTTTGTTACAATGTTTTATTAAAATGAACATAAAAAAGAATCTTCTATGCCTAAGTAGTTCTAGTTGTAGCTCATATCACCATTTGTCTGATTCTAATATCGCAATGCATCCATTCATCCATTCGTATTGCATCCATTCTTCGCTTCTCAAAAGATCTTCATATATATACTTTATTACATGCTGAGTTGACTCCCAATTACATCACAAAATGGAACCAAAACTTATGAAAAAAGTAAGTACAAAGTCAATGATGATACGTTATAAAAATATAGGTAATACACAATCCAAATCTAATATAGAATGTTTAGATTTGAAGTTACACTCCCTCAATCATCACGACCATTCAACTACTCTGTCTCACTGTCTTTGCCTAACTTCAAACATTTGTATCTTTCATCTTTGAACTCCAAAACTCAAGAAACCCTAACTAAAGGTCTAGCATACCCCAAAATAGCTTCCTCTAAGCTCACATATCTTCATTCATGATATATAATGTTCTCTACCCAAAACTGTACTCTTGTACCCTGTAAACTACTTTCTTGACTTAGTCATTTTGACAAGCCTTAAATCCAAAACTATGTTTAAGGTGAACCCACAAATGTGGGTAAATTTTTTTTTGGAGGAAGTAATTCCTCTATAAATTAATGAACAAACAGATTTAATCAAGTACTTTTGATAGAAAGTACTTTCTATCGAAAGTCCTTGAGTAAGGACAATTTCATTAGTTAAAATAACTAATTAAATTTTATAGAAAGTAATTTTGATCGAAACTAACTAGTTTTGATTGAAAGTACTTTCTATCTAAAGTCTCTGAGTAAGGGCAATTTGCAAATGTTTACAAAATTTTGCAGATTTCATGGCTTCGGAGGTCTATCGCAAGGCTCAAATGGAACAAAAAGGAGACATCCTTTTTAATAGCACATGTACTCCAAATGATCTTTTTAACAATTATATATTTGACATTTTTTTAGTTTATTAGGTATATGATTTTTTACGTTAATCGAATGTAGGTTTTTTTATCCAATATAAACCTCTGAGTTTGACATTCAATGAAAAATAGTAGAAAAGATAATATTTTTTTGAAAAATAACAGTGCCCTCCATCTTCAAGTCTACTTTCTATCAAAAGAAAAAAAAATGAAACTTAGTAAATACACAAGTTATAAGCTTTGTAGTCAAGGTATGTCAAAACAATGGTTTAGTCAACTTCAAAACAATGAAAACAATGTAACTCTTTGAAAATGATGTTTTCAACAACATACTAGTTTTTGTGAGAGAAAGAAAAAATATTCAAATCAATTCAAAAAAGATTAAAAAATATATTTAGAATCTAGAAATAAAATCCTAAAAGACTCTAGTTTACATAATCTTCTTATTTCAAATGATTTAATGACAATATGCATTTGAATCTGAAAGTTTTTTTTCAAAATGTAGAGTTCAGTGTCCTTTTAGGAAAAAAAGTGTAACCCACTATTGTGGGTCCACCCTTTCACTCCAAGCGATCATTCATAATTGATGTGTTGCCATAAATGACAAACCTAATATGTTCCTAAACACTCCTAAATGAGCCACTTTCCAACAAGATGTTGGTACAATTCATGAAATACAAACTCTATGTATAAGAATCAAGTTAAGAACATTTCAGTAAGATCAAGAAATCAAGAACAATGAAAAAGGGTCTGCAACTATTGATGATCCCAAGATTCATGTTCAAAATAATTGTAATGAAAAAAAATCTAGTGAAGGTTTAGACTAAAATGAAGGTAATTCTAAGACAAACATATAGACCTTATGGCAAGACATATTCTCAATTAGTGTCAAAACACTTAGTCATTCAGTATTGCCCAAGTGATCAATGTGACCCGAGTAATTAGTATTTCCCAAGTGGCCAATGTGACTCAAGTGATCAATATTTCCCGAGTCATTTAGTATCACCTGAGTGATCAGTGTGACCTGAGTGATCAACACATTGCCCGAGCATCAGTTTGTCACCTGAGTAGACTTCTGGACCCAAGTGACAGTAGTGGGTAGACTTTGCATATATTGTTTAATGTCATTATGTCTAATGGAAGATGACCTATGAAGTTAATTGTTTTGGATAAGATATATATGTAAGATACTTTATTTATCCAAAGTATGTAGAAAACATAGATGTATGAGTATATATGGGAATATGATATGGCATATTGATTAGAATATTGTAGAAGTATAAAGAACAACAGAGACCCATCTATCACAGTCAGGTGATAAGTTATATTCCAAAGGATCTCATTTAGCAAATCAGAGTTGCCAAAGCAGATCATCTACTGGTTCATTCTAATAGGTGGATCAAAAAAATCCTTTAACAAGGTGGACCTAACAATCATTTGTAAATCTCTTAACAGATTTGCATTACTTTTTGTATTGTACCAAATCCTTTAACAAGGTGGACTTAATAGTCCTTATTGCTCTTAATAGGGAAAGCCCTGTTGGAAATATTCAGGACTAACAGAGTTACTGAGAGGGGAGGGGTGAATCAGTAACACTTAAAACTTTAAATCATTTCTGCACTTTTATATTCTTTAGTCATTCATTCATCTGATCTACTGCAAGCATGAAAATGTAAACATTCATAACACATAACACAAAGATTTGGTAACCCAGAAACCTTCCAAATAGAAAGTAAAACTGGGGTGGGGATGGTACCCACAAAACTTTGGTACTGCAG
>MU226799.1:159808-192149 GCA_018584345.1 Thuja plicata | reverse complement strand
TTCTAAGTCGGCCTTACATAGGTGAACAAAATATTACTGAGTCGGTAGAAGCTCGGTTCCTCAAGCTGGCTCGGTGATCTTCTGATACTCGGCATCCACTACAATAATCGGCATCGTCATGCTCTCGGTAAGAGTAGAAGCTCGGTCCATACTAGTCCCGAAGTGTAGCTTGGAACTCGGTAGCTGTGGTGACTCGGTAGATATATTGTCACTCGGTAACCACTGGTGACTCGGTAGTAACTGACTTCTCGGTTATCTTCGACTGATGACTCGGTGACTACCGTCTGCTCGGTAACTGTTGTTCTTCTCATATACTCGGTGACTGCCTTACTGCTCAGTTTGAACTGTTTGGTCGGTGAGCTTTACTGAATGCTCGGTATAGGCTGTGGACTGAGTGATAGGCTTGGTAAGCATTCAAAACCGAATAAGTGTTTTCACTAAGTGCATTCACTGATGCCAAATACATCATTATTCCAAAAATCCCTCAGAACGGGTCAATGTAAGCTCTAACAGGATAAATGTATACTACAATACTAAATCTTGTGGGTACCATCCCCATCCCATTTTTAATTTCTATTTAGAAGGTTTCTGGGTAACCAAATATTGTGTTATGTGTTATGTATGATTCTTTTAGTTTAGTTATATGCATGCAAATCTGATTAGATAATCTAATTGTGAATAAAGAAGATTAAGTTTTATTGGTTCCTGATTCACTTCCCCCCTCTCAGTCAACTTGCATGTAATATATTTCAAAAAATTGGTATCGGAGAAAAAAGTTCTCTCTAAAAAATTTTATTAGCTTGAGCAAAGATCAGAGGCAATGGAAGTATACAAACTAGAGAAAGCCATTGAGAAGGAAAAGATATATCTATAAATGGCCATGTATCAGATCAAGAAAATCAAAGAGAATCTTTATCTTTCCTCGAGAAGAAGAAAATATTTAGCAGGTACAAATGAATGATAGGAATTACATAGAAGAAAGAATTGAAGGTTTTTGCAAAGACAAAAGTTCTAAAGAAGCTGATGCAACCATTGAAGACTTTCATAGAAAGAATCTCAATTTACATAAAGAAGTCAGAAAGTTGAAAAGAGAACAAGAAGTTCATTCACTCAGATTATGTGAAGTCATAGAGAAAAAGAATCAAGAAGAAGATAATAGAAATTTGGCACAAGAAGACAAAATATTGCTGAGTACAAGGTTAGAAGAAAAAGAAAAAGAAATCCATCACTTGTCACTCCAGCAAGCAGATTTGGCAAATCAACTCAATAATGCAAATCAAGAAGCTGTCAACCTAAGAACAAAAAATGAAAGACTATTGAATGATCTCAACACTGAAAGGAAAACTAATGAAAGTATGAAGAATTCACAAGGTAGTAGAGACCAGTTAACAAAAGTTAGACATCATGGACATAATGGACTAGGTTACACTGAACAAGGTGAATCATCAAAGAAAGGATCTCAAAAGAGCATGAAGCCTACTTGTAACCACTGTGGTAAGTTAGCGCATACATCAAATAAATTTTGGAGCAATGGAAAATCAAAGTTCAATGGAAAATGCTACAGTTGCAAGAAACATGGACATAGAGCAAGTGAATGCACTAAGAAACCTAAGTTTGAAGGAAAATGTTTCAAATGTAACAAACATGGTCATAGATCTTCTGAGTGTAGAACTAAGAAATGGAACCCTACTGAACAATTGGCCAAAGCAATTTTTGGTTGGGACTACAACACATGGTAAATATGTTGTCACTATGGAGAATATGGACACATTGGTGAAAATTTTATGAAGACTCACCTCCGAAAAGGAAATCCTACTAAGAGATGTTATGTGTAAACAACATGGTCATCTAAGCAGAAATTGTATGAGCAAAGAAAAAGTGGATACTGGTTTTGAGAAAGGAAAATCTGAGGTCTCAGAAATTAGAACACAAATGAGCAAGCAATGGGTAATGAAATCCTCTGAAAGTTCAGAACAAAACAATGAAAGATCTAATGGGACCCAAGACAATGAGTTGGGTGGATCTACCATCACTGAATAGAGATACAAGGAAATGACTGGAACTATGTATTCAAGCTATCACATATTAGTTCCAGATATGCTAACAAGTCCAAATCCACATACTGATGCATTAGGATAGATTATGGTGTTAACCGAGTCAAGATCTCAGTTACACCCGAGGTACTCTAGCTTAACCAAGTTTATTTGGGTTGTATAAGAATTGGAAAGTCAGTTTTCTCTGAGCTTCTGAGTAAGCCTGGAAGAGCTACCTGAGCTATGCCAGTTACTATGTACAGAACATTTAATGCAATACTCTAATGGTAATAACTCTTATAAATGATGAATTGGAAAGGTTATTGTTTACAAAGATATCAGTTTGGAGAGAAATACAGAGCCCTTAGAGATTCAGTGTGAACTTGCATTTGAAAGTGTAGTTTGATGAAATTCTCTGAGCGATATGTGAGGCAGAGGGTTTAGGGCTCTAGTGATTTCTTTCCCCAAAGTACCCCTAATCTCTCCTAACCATACAATGGCTAGTTCTCCTTGTATTCTTCTCCAATATGGATCTCCAAGATCCTCACTATCAACTTCTCCTCCAAGGTATAGTTTATTTTTTGAAGATTCCAACACTACAAGGTCCAACTAGTCCAACTAGCTCTTCAATTACCTAGGCTTCTTCACTAGATTTCCTCCTAAAATACCAAACCCTTTCTTAGGATCTTCCCATACATCCTCTTATTCTCTTATAGATTTTCTTAGCCTATTCAAAGGTCTTTAGAACCCTTTACCACACTTCTGGATACTTTACAAATCCAATTGGTGTCAAATTCACTAGGAGGCCTAATTGGCTTATTTCTTAGTAGGTCTAATTTGACTATTTTTGGTCTAATGCTCCCAAATCATCCAAATAACCTCACAAAAGACCTTGAAAATATTCAAGGTATCTATCAACCCTATCAGAATCCAAAATATTAGCTTCTGGATACACGCACAACCCTAGTTTCTATTAGGTTCTAGTTTTCAGCCTATTAATCAGGCCTCTTGACCAATCTTGACCAATTGTCACCAAATTGATCTTAAAACTTCATTTCACCTCCTCACACCTTTGAATACTTCAAGGAGACTCTCTAGGAATTCTACAAATTCCTCTAATTCTTTTCCCCAAGATCATTGTTGCTCAAACCAAATCCATCTTCACCTTGTCCAAGCTCACTTGTTCCTAACAGTCACCAATAGGGCTTCAAACTTGGTCTAGAAACCTCATTGCAACAACAAAAAGGAAAGAAAAAAATTATGTACAGACTCTAACCTTTCATTGCCTATGGTTTTAGCCATTTCCACCAGTGGATGCTTAGGTTAGAGCCATTTTGGGCACTATGACTCTGCAAATGGAATTATAGACCAGTGACCTTGAAATTAATGTAACTCACTACTCCTATAACTTCAAAGCAACCTAAAATATGAAAAATAAAGATAACATGAAAAACTACACCCTCATGGGGTCCGATATCCTTTCCCAATCCATACACATCTATACAGAATGCACAAAGCACTATGAATCACAAGAATACAGTCACAAGCATCCATATAGAAATACAAAAAACAAGTTTTGCAATTCAAAACATCATTAACCTTCCAAAACAATCAAATCCATGCTCATATACTGAGCATGAGTGGTTACAACCGCTCTAACTTCATTTTGCAACTTCTTGTGAAGAAGTTGCAAAAGTTGCTTGAGCAACTTTTGCATTTTGATCAATTTGACTCCTTTTGTCAACTCGATGGTCATGTTTGAATTCTATGACCCTAGTTAGGAAATTTAGGGTCCTAAGACACACACTAAACCCAATATACATACAAATTACACATTTTGTCTTTCTAGGTAAAAATGACCATAAAACACCTAGTGAGCACTCTTGGCTCTTACAAACATGAAGTTGATCAACATTGTATCAAACCTATTGGATCTTATTCCAATCCAAACAAAAACACCTATTACAACCCTAGAAAATACTAACACATCAAAATGGTAGGTGCTCTACGCCATACTCCCCTGGGACAAATAACTCAAGTCCCTTGAGTTAGGAGGCCTTTAATGGTGACCCCATGCTTCAGAATGTATACCTCTATCATCGAAGTGGCCTCAACTTTAGGTAGTCCCTGCCACTTAATGATATAATCCTTATAGTTACCCTTCCTTGTCTTCTTTATCACCTTATAATCTAGTATACTGTCCAATTTCAGTGAAATTGGGGTAGGCAAGTCTTTCACCCAATCATCATCTCCTAAATCTACAAGAGGGGTTTGACATATGTCTAGAGATGGTCCGTTATAGGGATACAGGTCATAAACATTGAAAATGGGTGAAATCCCCAAATCAGAAGGCAACTCCACCTCATAGGCATTTTTTCCATACTTATGCAATATCCTCAATGGTCTTATCTTCTTCATGAGTAACTTGGTAGGGTATCCCTTGGGTAGTCTTTCCTTTCTGAGGCAAGAAAATACTAATTCCCCCACTTTGAAATGTAAATCCCTTCTTGTCTGATCATCCTTGGACTTATACTTATCCACTTTCTTTTGTAAAGTCTTGTTGACGTGATCATGAAGCTCCTTCATCTGTTCTGCAAATGACTCCCCTTGGGCACTCCTTTTGTCCTTCAAAATGAGATCCATCAACTATAAGATCCCTCTATTATTGACCCCATATACTATTTCAAAGGGGATTTTATGAGTAATCCTATTAATGGAGTCATTCTAGGAAAATTATGCCTGGCCTATGATGTGATCCCATGAATGTCCTTGTTTCTTAGTCAAGCATCTTAGCAAGTTCCCAGGTGACCCATTGACTACCTCTATTTTCCCATCTGACTATGGATGGTAGGTTGAAGAGAAAGACAAGTTTGTACCTAACATCTTCTAAAGGGTCCTCCAAAAGTGACCCATAAACTTACTATCTATGTCACTTACTATATTCAGTGGCAATCCATGGATCCTTACAATGTCTCTGAAGAATAGACCTGCAATTTGAGAAGCATCATTGGTTTGCTTACATGGAATGAAGTGAGAAATTTTTCTAAAATGGTCCACCACCACAAATACACTGTCATGACCCCTTGGTTTCTTTGGTAACCCCAAAACAAAGTCCATACTGAGGCACTCCCAAGGCCTTTATGGTATGGATAGGGGTTGATACAACCCACTGTTACTAATTTGTCATTTTTCCCTCTGAAAAATCTAACATTGCTCTAAAAATTTCCTAACATCTAACTGTAACTTAGGCCAATAGTAATGCCTATGCACTTTCTCCAGTGTCTTATCCACTCCAAAGTGGCCTCCCAAACTTCCTTGGTGTTTCTCCTTCACAAAATTATTCATCATTGAGCACTAAGGTATACACATGAGGTTTCCTTTAAACAATAGTCCTTCCTGCAACATAAATTTAGTGAATTCCACCTTGAACCCCTGCTGGAACTTTACACATGCCTCATAGGCATCATTGAAGTAATTATCCTCTTTGTAGAGGTCTTTTAGGTCATTCAACCCCACACTTTGAAATTGTATCTCCTGTATAGTTAATACTCTCTGGATAAGAGCATCTACAACCTTTTTGCTAACCCTTTTCTTATGTTTGATGACAAATGTGTAAGCTTGCAGAGATTATACCCACTTTAGGTGTCTTTGATTCAATTTTTCTTGTCCATTCAAGAAACTTAGAGCATGGTTATTAGTGTAGACCACAAACTCCCTAGGTAGGAGATAGTGTCTCCATTTTTTAAGGGCTTGTACCATATCATACAACTCCAAATCATAGGTGGAGTACTTTTGTTTGGCCTCATTTAACTTCTCTGAGAAGAATCCCTCTAGGCTTAACACTGCTCCAATGGCTAGCTTGATAGCATCAAACTCCACCACAAATAGCTAATTGAAATTGGGAAACCTAAGTGTAGGTAATTATTCTATCCTCTTTTTCAACATTTCAAATACTTGGTCTGCTGGTAGAATCCATTTAAACTGACATTTGAATCCCCCTTTTATAGTGTTGAGGATAGGGGCACATACATGACTGAAATTTCTTACAAATTTCCTATAGTGGGAGGCCAATCCATGAAAACTCCTAACATCCCCTATGGACCTAGGTATAGGCCATTCAAAAATTGACTTAACCTTATCAATCTCCATCTTCATACATCCATTAGCAATGAAAAAGCCAAGGTAAACTAATTTTGTTTTCAGAAACTCACACTTTTCTTGATTGATCATCAACTTCTCTTGATGTAGCCTCCTCAAGACCATCTCCAAATTCTTCATATGATCCTCCTTGGACCTGCTAAATATCAAAATGTCATCAAGATATACTATTAAAAACTTACCAATAAAATTTGATAGCACTTCATTCATGAGCCTCATGAATATGCTAGGTGCATTAGTTAGGCCAAAGGGCATTAATAGCCACTCATACAACCCTTCATTGGTCTTGAAGGTTGTTTTCCACTCATCATCGGGCCTAACCCTAATTTGGTGATACCCTAATTTCAAATCCACCTTGGAGAAATAACATAAATCTCCCAAATTGTCCATCAAATCCTCAATCTGAGGGATTGGGTATCTATATCTGATTGTAATCTTGTTTATAACCCTGGAGTCCATAAAAATCCTCCATTTTCCACCCTTATTAGGTGCAAGGATAGTAGGTACATCAAAAGGACTCAAACTCTTCCTTATTAGTCCCTTTTCAAACAAATCTTGAATATGTTTTGTTATCTCTACATTTTGACTTGGTGTCATCTTATATGTTGCTTTGTTTGGAAAATTTGTTCTAGGAATGAGGTCTATCTGATGACTCACATCTCTCATGGGTGGAAATGTACTTGGAAAACCATTATCCACTATGTCATGATAGCTTTCCAACAATGTTGGTACCTCTGGTGGCATGTTGGCTTTCTCTTTGGTCTCCTCCTTTGGCTTCACTATAACTGCACAACAAACTCCTTTTTCCTTCTTCATAGTTTTTACAAACTCCTTTCCACTCAAGAGAATCACACTGATTCCCACATGCTTCTCCTAATTACATTCCTGCAATGGATCCATTTGAAACTTCTTCCCTAGCTTGGTGATTACATAGTTGTTCTTTTCTCCATCATGAACATCCTTCACATAATTTTTCCATGGACGTCCTAAAAGAAGATGACACGTATCCATGGGAAATATTTCACATAGTACCTTGTCCTTATACTCACCTATTTCAAACTCTACCATGGTTTGTTAATCTACCACTATTTGTTGAACATTGTTTAACCATGAAACTTTATAGGGTGTGGTATGAGGTATCCTTCTAAGCTTCAGTTTGTCCACCATCTCTATTGATACTGTAACCACTTGGATTTGGTCTGTTCTGACTATAGACCCTATTTTCCCTGAGTGTGATAATACCCCCAATTATGTCATGACAATGTTACTTTTTCATAATTCATTTTAAATCAAATTTAAATGTCCTAGGTGATTTTTATCACTGAATTATATTAACTATTATAGCCATACAATTCAAATCAATTTAAACCAATTAAATCAAATCAAATTCAAACATGGCTATAGTATTTAATTATAAAGGAATTAAATAAGTCGCTAAATGAATTGCTCACTTGCAAATGAACCCATTCCCCTAGCCTAATAAATTTAATTAAATTGGCTATAGTCCTATTTATTATTAAAAAGTAATTAATTGTTTAAATAATTAATATCCTATTTTTGAATGAATTAAATAAATTTAATTAATTTCATTTATATTCCCCTAAACCCTAACGTAACCTATCTCAACCACTTCTACCCTAGGTTCTAACCCATCCCAACCTATTCACCCCATGCTAATCTAATTTTAATCCTAAATCCATCCTAAACCACCTCCTAATGTTGTCACATTCCATTAAGGAATGACTAACAACTCCACCCACTTGAGAAAGTCAAGGAATATCAAGATTCCTTTCCTCAAGTCCACTTTCTCAAGCCACCCTCTTACACTGTTTCATGCTTCTTTAAGGCTCTCATTAATGCCTCATTAATGTAGATTCCTTAAGCTCATGTCTCCACCATGCCTATTGAATTCCCAAGGCATTTTTTCTCTTACACACCATTAATGAGTTTTTCAACTTTATTAATGCACCTTGTCCCCCTCTCTCTCCTCATTCTTCTATAAATAGAAGGCATTTTTGAGAGCAAAGGAGCCTTCATCTCATATTGAAAATGCATTGTTATGCTGTTAGAATAGACATAGACTAACATTTTATTTCATAGTTCATGTTTAGGCATTGTTATTATCTCCATTTTTAGAGCTAGAATGCATTGCTTAATGATTAAAGAGCTTTGTTTTAATTCAAATCTTTCATGCTAAGTCATATATGTCACTGATAGTAGCATAATCTGAGGGCTATTATGTTATTAATAAAACTCTTCTTAGTTAGAAAGAAATAGGTCGATATTAGTGGTTTTCTATGCTCATCTAACCCCTTTTTAGCTAATGCAATGATCTATTAAAGAGTTTTGTATTTCTTAAACATGTACAAAATTCACACACACATTTCTGGTGCCCACCATGGGGCACGAATCGAGATTTGACCTCATTTTGACACCATTTTCCACTAATCTATCCGCCCATTTTTCAGGTCCAGAGTCATTTCTAGTGACAAGGAATACGTTGTCGCACTGCAGAAAATGAGGCTCGCATCTGGGATTTCCCAGATCATTTATGGTTTAAGATCGCATCTGGTAAACATACTGTCACATCTGGTGAAAGGTGTTGCATCTGGTACAAGGTATCGCATTCAGTTATTTTAGGCTCGCATCTGGTTATAAAACTTGCACACTTCATTGGCCTAACCCTCACATCTTGATCAGTTGTGTTTTTGACATTTTTTTGCAGCCTAACAATTGTTAGCAAGTTGTTATTGAAGGTTTTTCATGGGAGTTCAAGTAAAGGATACTAACTTGGTTTTTCAGGTTTCTAACCCCCCATCTTGACCTCTATTTACTTGCTTTCCATAACTAATAACATTTTCCAATCTACCACTAACCTGACTAGAGGACAATGCTCTTTTCCTTTCTAGGAAAATCAGAAACTCACACCTCAGTTTATGGGTTGAAAAGAATTTGGAGATAACTGAACATGCAAACTCTCATCGTATAATTACTCTTGGAATTAGTAATTGAACCAATCAAAGAACTTAATATTGTGGGAAAATTGAACAAGTTTCATCGTCTAATTTTGGATCAGAAATTAAACAAGCTACTCATTTAAAGATTGTGGACTAATTAAACAAGAAAACTTTCCCTTCAAAAATTTTTGTTTTCCATTAAATAGGAGAATCAGAAAATGGAATTTTTGTTTGAATCTATTTTAGGATAAAACGGCATGGATTAGGAGAGTATGCTCTTCTTCCTTGGAAGAATCACAAATATAGATGTCCTACACTCGCCAATCCTTTGTACGCATATTTAATAGTAGAGGGCATGCCGGTTGAGGAAAAAATCTCCCGGAAATGACCCAAGTGAGGATAGGTTTTACACCAACCCTTCCAACTCACTATAAATAATTTCTTCCTCATAGGCCAAAGCCTCAGAAGACAGAGCCATTTTTGTTCATGGAATTTTGACATCATTCCTTGAACATGCTTGGGTATGTGTAGAGTGGAGCTGCTTGAATCTTGCTTGCAAGAATACACATATTCAGGTACCCACAGGGCTATATGCCTCAATTTTCCTTGTTCAATTATAGGGGGGATGGTTTCAAATGGATTTCCCAATAGTATACAAAAATTTCAACTGAAAGAATTCCTAATTCACCCTCGAAAGGGTGATAAACTTTGTGCAAGGGAAAAAGTAATTGCCCCAAGACACTCATCATACTGTTCCCTCACTTGTGTTTGGAGTCGGCTAATACAACATCATGAATAGAGCCATTGTGTGTTTGGTGATGGTTGTATTTTGATTAGCATTTGAGTGTGTACCTAGGTCAACAAGAAAAGATTCTCATCATCCACCTAGAAAAAAAAAAAGGAAAAAGATGTGTGTCTGGTTCACCCTCCTAACAATGAAAATTTGTTTGACATGTTTGAAAAAATCATTAAAAAGATAACATCTTCAAACAAACAACAACATTCAATCCTGGATCAACGCATGTATTTTTCACTCACCGATGGGTCTCATAAATCAAACTGCAATCAGACAAGATTTGCACATTTCCAAAATGAACTTTTCATATCTAATTAAAACTGATAAAGACATCATAAAATCATATCCTAGATTTCCCAAATTGCATGCAGTATTTAGGTTTGCATCTTGTATCCTAGATTGCATCTATTCATCACATAGTTTCATCTAGTACATAAGTTTGCATGTAGGGTCATCAGTGGCTCACATCCAGTATTTCTAGGATTGCATATGGGAGCTCGCATCTAGGAAAGTGGGCACTTGCAAGATAAATTCTTAGAAAGTCTCAGTTGATTTCTATACCCTTGTGGCTCTTTAGTTTGTCCCTATTATCTTTTCTACTCTCCCTGTCGTTAAATCAAAACACTTTTTTAAATGTCCACCTTGCATGTCCGGTCAATTTCTCATAATCCATTGTAATATGTGTGGTCTATCTTCTTTTTACAAACACTTGGTTCCCAGCTCACTATCAGGGCATTCTAACTCTCTGATGCTAGAATAATTTACTTCCACCAAAACTTGAACAATACTTCCAGCTAGACACACTCACTTGAATGATTTGAGACTATACCTGACACTCTTGGGAAATGTTGATGAAAGTTGAGACACAACTTCATGGTTAACACAAGATGCAACAAGTACACGTCTAAGGGATCTAAAGTGCCTCCTAAGACACCACATTTTCAAAGGGAAACATCTCATAGTTCCCTACTCGATTTAGAATCTCCACAAATGGATAGAAACACTCCTAGGTGGACTGAGGATTTTGAGGAATATAACAATGGAAAACACCAAAAGCCCAAAGATACTGATGAGGAAGAAGAACCCACATTTGGCCATCCTTTATTTGAGTCTGGCAGTGAGAACAAAATTACTGAAGAAGAATATGAAAAACTCAAACAAAGCAAGAGGTTCCATAAAATAATGGAAAAGAGGATTGATGAGGATAAAGAGAAATACTTCCTCCATCTAGCATCCATGTGTATCAAATTACCTAAGGATTACGATGTGGAACTACTCAAAGAAAAGGAGGTACCGACTCCTATATCTATTATTTCCAAACAACTAATATTGATGCAAATAGAGCTTACAAACCTCAAACAAGAGAAGGCTAAACCATGATCACCATACTCTTTGGACTCCATTTTTCCATTCCCCTTCGATAATAGTATTACTATGATCCCATTCCCTCCTAATACGACAAGACCGAAGTATGACAAATACACAGGAGAAACTGACCCAAATGATCATGTAAGGGAATTCTATGCTCTGAGCATAGAATACATGCATGAACCTACATACCTCATGTGACTATTTTCAGGAAGTCTAGGAGGTAATTCTTGGAGTGGTTCTCAAAGCTGAACCCTAAGGTCAAAACATTTGAGGAGCTAATTCAACGCTTTATCCAGCATTACTCCTATAACATAAAGCATGATGTAACCATGCTGGATCTGTGTAATACTAAATAGAAGACTGGTGAATCATTTACAACACTTCCTACAAAGGTGGAGGAAGATCTTTGGACAATATTCAAGGGCCATTCCCAATCAGAGAAGATGGAAATCTTTGTTAATAACCTGGTACCTGAATTGAACTACGCACTACAAATGCAAGACTCACCAAGCTTTGACAGAATGAATAAAAATGTCCTCCATATCAAGGAAGTCATGGTCAAAAGGGGGGAGATCATGATTCAAAATGAAAACAAAACCAGCAACTCAAGCTCCAAGCCTAAATGGTGGAAGCAAAACAAGAATGTTGTCAATGACAGAGTAGTTGATGCATCTAACATTAACCCTAAACCTGAGGTATTCTATCTAACTAATAACATGAAGGAAAGAAAAGATGCCAAGATCATGACCCCCATACCCAAAATAAACAATGGTAATGGTAAAGGATGGTCATGGACTTCAAAACCTCAAAGAAAATTTACTCCTCTAGGAGAACCTCTTGAGACTATTTTGAAGACTCTATTGGATAACAAGCTTCTCACAATTCTTGATTCAAAACCCTAGGAACCAGTGGTCAAACCAAGATGGTGGGATGATAATTCCTATTGTGTCTTCCACAAGAACAAAGGGAACATGAATAATAATTTCCTTAAACTTAAACATGTCATTCAAGACCTCATTGAAGGCGGTAAGATCAAAGTAGATGGACACGCTACCAATGAAGATCATACATCATTCAATAAACCATTTCCTAATTATGACAAAGGAGAAATGTCTAAAGGGAAGAGTAATGAAGTGAACTAAACCTATTCCAATAATGACAATGTGGTCAATATGCTAGACATTAAGACTTAATCAATTAATGTGGTCACAATAAAAGGTGTTTCATTCCACTAAAATGTCGTAACATGGAGTCAAACACAGGTCATGATCAAAGGACCCCCAAAACCAGCATCAATGTCCAAGGTCCCTATCATTACTATTCCTAAACCAATAGAAAAGAATGTAGTTACTATTCTTTGAGAAAAGTATGACTTGGTAGACCAATTGCATTGAACCTCTGCCAAAATTTCCATTTTTGAGTTGCTCAAGATATCCATAGTACATAGGGAAATCGTAGAACAAGCTCTACATGCTGCTAATGTCCCAAAGGATATTGATAAAGAAAAATTCCAAGCAATGGTCAATCACATCTCAGCGCCACATTACCTCTCCTTTCTTGAAGAGGATGATAAGTCATTGACACATCCACATAATCAACCCCTCCATATCAAAGTCCTTATTCATAAATCCTATGTTAGATGCATGTTGATAGATGGAGGTGCAAGATTGAATATTTGTACACTTAATCTAATCAAGAAATTGGGTCTTTCAGAATAGACCATTGACTCTAGAAGCAAGATAACCATCAAAGCTTATGATGAGGAATAAAGATCCTCTAAAGGTATTATTGTTCTACTTATCAGAGTCAGACCAATTGAAAGGAATGTTGTATGTCAAGTTCTGGATCTACCCCTGGCCTAAAATATACTATTGGGAAGACCATAGATTCAAAAAATGCAAGTTGTGCTATCCACTTACCACCAGTGTATAAAGTTCCCACATAATGGAGTGGAAGTGATGATTCCTACAGATGCTAACTATACTTGTAATAATATTAGAGTAGGTAGTATGATCCCGCTTAACAAGGAGGCTATGGATGCAATTTCTCCTGAAACTACCAAGGACATGGTTATGAAGAGTATTGGCAAAACCTTAAAACTTGAATAAACTTCTGGTATCACCAAGATCCTAAAGAAAACCTTCCTTGAAATTCACACCTACTACACCCAAGGAGCTAGAAGTACACAAAGCAACTGGCATGATAAAGGAATCCACATCTTAAGATAACACAGAAGAACAGGCAGTCTTCGACTGGATTTACAAAGGAGAACTGGCGGAAGCTGAGGTCAAACATATAGTGATATCCCTAGAATAGTATGGAAAGGGATGTGATTTCCTCAAACAAATGGGATACAAAGGAAAGGGACCTATAAATGACATAGGACAAGGGATTATTGAGCCTATACCCATGGAGTTCTAGAATACTAGAGACAAAACAAGACTAGATTTTAATACTAAAACTGATAAACTTGCTTCAAAAGATAGTCCAACCTCAAACAAAGGGAGTGATGAAATAGATGAACTAGCACAGTGGTCCTATGAAAGTTTATTACATATTGGCACAGAGAATCCCAACTATCAAGGAGAATTCTATGTACCTAGCTTTGAGATACCACAAGATCTTCAAACCCCTTTGTTAGCACAACCTCGCATTCAAGAGGTAGGAGACTCAACAATAGATAATTTAGAAATTCCCTTGATAGCAACAGCTATGGAAAGCACACCCTGACAACATGATTTACATCCTAACTGGGGGAAATTGGTCATGGCTTCACATGTCCTTGATCTACCACACTTTGATCCACATGTAGCTAACTGGGTACATCAAATAACCATTGTTGAATACTTAAAGAGATCTAATGATGAGGTCACTGACGCTCATTATTATGAATGGGATGAGCTATCTATTGTCACTAAAGATATTGGAATAGATAAAATTCACATGTTTTCATCTCCCTCAACTCCTCGTGAATAGTCTAACACTACTCCCAATGACACTGATAATCCTGAAGCAAAAGAAGAGTTCCTTCCCCCAATCATTGATGAAGAGATTGGTGTTCTCATAAGTGTAGCAGAAGTTGAGGCTACAAGCAAGAAGCCTCCTTTTACGGAGAGATGAAAATAATAGTTCTAATGACGAGTCACTAGAGTTTGATCAACATATGACTAAAAATGACCCTTTTTATGATGATCTAACTCTTATTGATCTAAACATTGAAGAAATTAACTTAACAGAACATGTCATGTCGGTTAATGGTCTTGATGCTTACACGATGTTGTCCTTCCTAGAGTCTGATTCCTTGTCTTTGATACACCCAGACCTCATTGATTGGACTACCATAGATCCTATGCCTATCCTTGACTTTTCCAATGACTATACCCTAGCTTTCTATCTCAATGCTTGTGAACCTTACCCTTCTTCCACCAATGCAAGGAGCATGAACATGTCGCAGGAGGATATCAGGTTTCTCAGTTAAAAACTATAAAATAAAAAGAAAAAGAAGACTGATGGTGAAAACCACTTTGTGGTAGTATCATATCCTAAAATAGTAAAGAGAAAGGATGCATCTGATGGTGAAAACCTATCAGAGGCACCAAAATATGGGATTCTTGATATCCTCCCCAGGTACTTTCAAGAAAGGTCTTTAGTGCTAATTAAACCAACATAGACAGTAAATTTGGGCAGCATTGAAGATCCTCAAGTAGTACACCTTGCACAACCTTTGTCAAAAGAAGAGAAGACACAGTTCATAGAGTTTCTAAGGGAAAATAAAATCAAATTTGCATGGTCTTATATGGATATGCCTAGACTAGATCCTAATCCAATCATGCACCACTTATCTATAGCTCCTGGGATCAAGCCCGTGAAAAAAAAACTTAGAAAGATGCATCCTCATGTTGCATTGTTGGTAAAATCATGCTAGAGAAATTGTTGAAAGCCAAATTTATTATATTCATTGCCTACGCAAGATGGATCTCCAATGTGGTCCCTATGTCTAAATCCGATAAATCTATCAGGACCTGTATGGACTTCAGAGACTTAAACAAAGCATGTCTAAAAGATGAATTCCCTCTACCTAACATTGACATGATCATAGACCTCACATCAGGCTACCAGATGTATTCATTAATGGATGGATTCTCGGGCTATAATCAAATCAAAATTGCCCCTGAGGATCAAGAGAAAAATGCATTTACATGCACATGGGGCACCTTTTGCTAGAATGCCATGCCCTTTGGGTTAAAGAATGGCGATGCAACATAGCAAAGATCAATGATAACTATATTCCATGATATGATGCACAAGAACATGGAGGACTACGTGGATGGCACATTGGATAAATCCAAAGAAAGAGGTACTCACATTGATGACTTAAGAAAGATATTGGATCGTATGGAGTAGTTCCAACTCAGTCTCAACCCAAAGAAGTGTGCATTTGGGGTCCAATCAGGGAAGCTCCTAGGGTTCATTGTCTTAGAAAAATGAATTGAGATAGACCCCGCTAAAGTTAAGGCTATACTAGAGATGGCTCCTCCATGCAACATCAGTTAAATGAGGACACTAAAAGGGAGACTCTAGTCAATCAGGAGATTCATGTCCCAACTTGAAAATAGGGAACAACCCTTTACCAAACTACTACACAAAGGGGTCACTTTCAAATGGGATGAGCACTATGAAGCCAACTTCAGAGAATTGAAAGGATACTTGGCTACTCCTCCTATTCTTATGGCGCCTATTCATGGGAAGCCATTACTCATGTACATTTCAGCTATAGCTACATCCTTAGGAGTATTTCTTGCACAAGAGGATGAAACAAAAAAAATAAAGAGCTATCTACTATATTATTATAACACTAGTCACCTATGAGCTCAATTACAACATTATTGAGAAAGCATGCTTAGCAGTCGTCTTCGGATCACAAAAATTGAGACACTACATGTTGTCACATACGGTAAGGCTCATTGCTAAGATAGATCCTTTAAAATATCTCCTAAGTATAACAAAATTAACAGGATGTTTGGAAAAATGGGTCCTAATTCTAAGTGAGTTTGACATTGAATACGTAGAAAGGAGAGCTATTAAAGGACATGTCCTTGCAGATCAATTGGCTAATTTGCCACTCCAAGATGATGAACCTTTAAAGATTGAATTCCCTGATGAAAAAATCATGCATCTAACTGAGTATCCATGGAAGATGTACTGTGATGGTTCATTCACTCAACAAGACTCTAGATCAGGGGTCCTATTCATAAATCCTCAGGGTTACAAGATTCCCAAATGTTACAAATTGTTGTTTCCATGCACCAACAATATTTCAGAATATGAAGTATTGGTAAATGGTCTTAAGCTATCTATGGAGTGGAAGATGGTAGAGTTACATGTATATGGTAACTCCCAACTAATTATCAATCAGGTCAAGGGAAAGTATAAAATGAAAGATGAGAAGTTGATGCCCTATAAGCAGTTGGTTGATGATTTAAAGAAATATTTTGTCTTCATCACATTCCAGCAAGTACCCAAAATAGAAAATAAGGTTGTAGATGCCATGGCCACATTGGTGTCCATGTTAAAACTATAAGAACAACAATTACACTATGACTTCTTGGTGGAATAACTTTCCTATCCTGCCTTTGATACCTCTGAATACCAAGTAATTTGTGTTTTAAACACCCCAGGCCAATCTCGGTATGTCAATATCATTGCCTATCTCACTGACCAGACCATTCCTACTAATCTATCTAGAAATGAGAAGAGAGTCATGATTAGGACAAAATCACGTTATGTCCTCATAACTAATAACTTATATAGATGAGGTCTTGATGGTACACTTCTTAGATGTTTAGAACTCGAAGAGTTTGATCTTGCATTAAAAGAAGTCCACGCAAGTGTATGTGGATCACGTTCGAACGAATTTTCACTAGCAAAGAAAATGCTTGGAGTTGGTTATTACTGGCCTACCATGGAAAAGGATGTCATTTAATTCTCAAAGACATGTCATAAGGGCCAGACACATGGAAATATCATCCATGCTCTAGCTAGAGAACTTATACCTTTCATTACACATTGGCCATTTCACTAATGGACCTTTGACTTGGTTGAAAAAATATATCCCAATTCTTCAAACAAACACAAATTCATCATTACAGCCACTGAGTATTTCACCAAGTGGGTCAAGGCCGTGCTGCTAATCAAAGCCACTAGAAAATAGGTGGCTATGTTCATTCTAAACTATATTATTTGTAGATATGGGATACCCTCTTCAATTGTAACAGACAATGGGGGCCAATTTAAAAGTCAAGAAATTACCTTTGTGAACAATCCCATATCACTCAACATTTCTCCTCAATCTATTACCCTCAAGGTAATGGACAGGCTGAGGCATCCAATAAAAATATTCTGAAAATCCTACAAAGAACTGTAAGTAAGTCTGGCAAAGACTGGCATCTACAACTGAATCTAGCACTATGGGCCTACAAAAAAAGCATCAGAACACCAACTGGAGCCAATTCATTTTCCCTAGTCTATGGTGCTGAGGTAGTATTACCTATTGAGGTTGAAATCCCATCTTTGCAAGTTTCTTTACAAGGTCTTGTTACTGACAAGCAGTATCGCATCGATAGGTTGAATTCTTTGGACCTATTAGATGAGCGCAGACAACATGCATTTGACCATCTGAAGGTATACCAAGTACGCATGTCCAAAGGGTACAAAAAAAAGGTCAAACCAAGAAAATTTGAAGTGGGGGATCTCGTCCTAAAAGAGAATCCTAAGAACCAGCCCAACAGAGAATAGAAAGGAAAGTTTGAACCTAACTGGCTGGGACCTTATGTTATCACTACTACTTTTGGGACTGGAGCTTATCAAATAGCTACACCTAAGGGGAACATTCTTCCAGATCCTATCAATACTCTACATTTGAAATGGTTCTACGCTTGATGTTTAGCTAGCAGAGCCTGTACAACAAAAAGTTTTCAGAAAATACCAAAAGCATTCAGAAAAATGATCCTGAAGAAATCCAAAAACAATGGAAAAAGTCTTGAAGAAAGGGTATCCTTGGTGAAAACCTAATAAATAGGCACCTTGATACTACAAAAATATTCAAAAAAGAAAAAATAGTGAAAATTTTGAAAAAGAGAAAAATGCCTTGATGAGCACCTGGTAAAATAGGCATCTTGGTAGAAAAAAGAAAGAAAAGATCTTTCCAAGTGATGAAAACCTGGCAATTAGGCATCACTTTTGTTCTAAACTCCATCTATCAAAGCATCACTAATACTAATCCTTCACAATTTCACCTGGGCTAAAATGTTGACTTTGTTTCCTTACGACTATCTTATCCTTGCTTGGGATTTGTCTATCTTTGCCAGCCTGATAGGTTGCATCTGCTAAGTCTTCGTAGGATGGTTTGTCTTGTGATACGATGCTTTTTGATACTTTCACTACCACTATCATGTTCATGAAACAAGGATGACACAAACATTTCACTAACATGAACGGTGTTCCTAAGACCTCCATTGGATTTTGAACAATGACAAGATTATATACAGGTAAAAGGATGCCATATTTTCTTGAATTCCAACCTTTTTTTTTTGATTGATGAATCTATATTTCACTTCAAAAATGGATCAATAGTATTACTTAAACATATTTTGGACTTAGATTGATCATAACTCTTTTATGTCTTAATGATGTTTAACTAGGGGCATCTACGTAGTTATGAATTTTTATTTAATTCTCAATTGATGTTGTTATATCTCCCGAGTTACTCCATGACATCTACGCAAAGACAAAGAGTCGCAAGGATAGGGGGCATAACATTTTCTTATTTTCTGCATATGGGGATTGTTCCAAGTAATCCTATAAATTTCACCAAACTTGGATGTTTATGGTAAGAGCTGCCACTATGGGTGGATAGCTGCATATATCTCGATCTCTGTTATGTGTAAACTACGGTGAGGTTGACATAATTTCCTTGTTTGTTTTCTAAAAAATCATATTCTTGCTAAGGTATACAAAGCATAATGTACCCAAGGATATGAATTTTCAAGGTCATTGCGGGTCCAACATCTTGCCTTACACAAAATTTGGTATATTAAAAGGAAGGTGACTATCTTGTCATCCTGGCTTCTATGCCTTGATGCCTAAAGTCTATTTCCAACATTTCAATAAAACATAGTATTCATACTTTCATAATATCAATGGGTATTAGTGATGGTTGTACTATCATCTGGTATCCATTCTAAAAAGTGCCCAATGATGATAAAAATGTTGCAATATTTTCTAATCAGTGACAAGTCCTAAGAGTCTGCATATAGCTGCATTTAAAGGTTGTATGATGCATTTTGAAGGAAATAAAAACTTTTGGGAATATTTTCTCAAAAGTGATTTCTATCTTTCTTCTTCTAAAAACCAAGTTAATTACATCCATCCATATTACTGATATATATCATTGTACATTCATAGCATACATTTTGCATTAATAAAAAGAATCAGTAGGAAAATAGAAAAACAAAGCATCCATGTATTGCATTTTCACTTTTACATCCTAAAGTGCATCCATACATTCTACATTGCATATAAAAATCTCAAAAACATACATTTTCATATTCACATAATATCATTTGAAACATATTTATATCAGTGATAACTCAACACATGCATAAAGTGATGTCATCATCTAAAATCTAACTCATCATTTGACCAAGATATCATCACATGTGCAAATAACTCTATCAAAGCAAAGAGACAATCATAAGACATATCAGGATCAACAACTACATATATGTGTGTCCTAACATGGTACAAATCAAAGTAAATATGGCATGAAGAGTATCAACATATCAAGGAGTTAGAATGAATTAGATATATATGTGTGTGTATGTGTCATGTACAAAAAGAGGATCTCAGCAGGATCCAGATATACAATATAAACTTAGATATACAAGACAAGACAAACTATCTCATCTCTGGCTTCCCCCCTCTCCCTGATTTGGAGGAGGAGGAGGAGGTACAAATGGAGGTGGAGGAGGCAAGGCCCCCTCTGACTGATGGGCCAACCATGAAAATGACACTGCTCTCTACCCCTCCAGCACTGCCGCATGATAAAGAGCATAGTAGTAAGTGGCCCTTTGTCCCTGATATGTGGCTGTGCAGGCCTGTATCTTTCTCTGATCAAAGTCTCTCCATCTTCCTATCCCTAGCTACAAGCATGACATCTGATATGGAAATCCTAGACTCTATTGTTGTGGCTCTCACCTCTAGAGCTGTGATTTGTGCCCTTAGCTGCTCTCTCTCCTACTCGCACTACAAAAGAGTGTCACCATCTCTGCCAGATCCCCTGGCTGAATCATGTCCAGAATGCCTATCATGTGATCTATTGTGTACTCTATCAAGATGCCTCTGCTAATCTCCTATGAGTAGTGGACTTGGATCTATCCTCAGAGCCACAAATCTGAATCAGTTTCACCGACCCTTTCCGCTCCCACTAGCACCACCTATGTGGATGCCCACGGCACCACCACCCCTATCATCTCCACCATCACCCCCCTCATCTAGAGGAGGATGCCTGCCATCTCTACCTCTATCCCTATCATTGTCCCTACATCCGTGTCTGTTGGCACCTCTATCCCTCTGAGCTCCTCCTCTCCATCTGATAGGATGGTCCTCTGGATCATAATCTAATGGCTCATCTATGCAAGGAATAATCTCCTCAGGCATTGTAAAATGAGGAAATGGATGCTGGAGCATCTCTACTGCATACCCATCCAAGCACCCAACATCTGCAACATCTAGGTAGAGATCCCAATCTACATCGACCATGTCTCTGATCTCCTGATGAGCGGTCTCATAAACCAACTAGGATCCCCATAACCATGTCTCATCTCAGATCCGGGCATATACGGTAATGTCCTATGTCCTACCCTAAACTTGGCCATACTGTCTCATGACTTGGGTATGAATAAATCTCTCTACAATGTATCTCATCCTCCCAATGAGGTATCTTCTCTAAAATAAATATCGAATCTGTCAACCATTCGAGGTCCACTCCTCACAATATAAATATGGATGCCAAACAACCTCTATTATATCATCAAAAAGTTGGTGCCAGTACTTGACCTTGCCCAGATTGGGTTGCTAAAGAAGACCCATATACATATATACATAGGCCTACTCAGGTTCTCTCTGTCTATCTACAATCAGCCGTGTAACAAGGATATGATCCCAGGCCCAGATTAGAAGAATCAAGATACCCACAGTCATACTACATGTATAATGGTACACGATCTCATGTAGCTCATGGTACATATGAGCTAAGATATAGCTCCCCCATGCAAATCTTCATCTCTTCACAACCATCTACTCTAACATATCCACGTATCCTATGAGGAACCCATGCTGTCCTCTATCTGGCATAAGAATGTTTCCAATCAAACCTAGTAAGTACACAGATAATCGAACATAATGATTGATCATATAGTCCAATGAGAGGTATCTACAACCGATGGTATCATCCTGGAAGTATCTTTAGGCAGCACCAATCACCACGTTAGATGTCACCTCAAAATGTACCTCATACCCAATCATAGGCATGTGCAGTATGCGCCATACATCCTCTAAAGTAACTGTCATCTCCCCGATCAGGAGATGGAAGGTGTTGTGCTATGAGTGCCATCTCTCAGAAAGAGCAGTCAACAAACCTTAATTTACCCCTATCTTAGGTAAACCTAGCAAAGACCATAATCCATAATGGATAACTTTCGGTCGCTCATCATCTGAGAGAAGTCTAGACAAGGCCAGCACACATACTGGATATGTGCCACAAAATGCGACTACCTCAAACTGGGCCTATTTTGATAAAATCAAAGATACATCAGTTTCCTATCTACAAAAATAATGCAGACTCCTAATGAGCTAAATAATTCAAGGTCCGTGACAAGCACGCAGGTTGAAATGGATAAAATCCTAAGTCTACTAACGAGATGCGATCGTGGACAGACAAGATGCAATCTATTTTACTGTATGCGATCCTGGAAAACTAGGATGTGATTGAGACCATGGGGTATCATTTTCAAAATACAAGATGCAACCCAAAATGCAGGGTATGATCCTCAATGGACAGGGTATGACACAACACCAAATTTCAACTCAAAACAAGGTAAAAACAAACAAATGGGATGCGATCCAGGAAAACCTGGATGCAATACAGAAAGTAGGAATAACTGGATGTGATATGGTAAATACTAGATGCGACACAGGTTTGACAGGTTGTGATCCAGAATACTAGATGCTACTCAAAATTAAAAGGGTTGTACAAGCTACAAAAATGCATGAAAATCAAATTTGCAAAATTCACAAGGTAGTTTTATGAGCACTTACTAGAGGTGGGTAGTTGGCTAGGCGCTGATGTCGACAACTCATCTCAAAATGATGCTTCCTCACAGGGACCACCATCTTCTCTATAGAGCTCTCAGAATTACTATGATTAAAAGTGAAAACGAATAGTAAAATGGTAATTTTTGAGGCTTATATTGGTCTTTTGAGCTATTTAGGAGTTCTGAAACTCCTCCCAGGCAACTGAAACTCCATTTCTTTTCTCCTTTTGATCAATCAGGAACCAAATCAAAGGTGTCTAGGGTTTTTTATGTAGCACAACAATATTTTTGTGAAAATTCATGAAAATGAAGAATTGCTTTTGAAAAATCTATCTAAACTACACATTTTATCATGAATCTTGGTCTAACATCATTTTATCAATCTCACCACCCATATTTTCATGTAATTGACTTGGCTACCATGTGTTTATTTTTAAACACCCTCTCTTTTTCCACTTCTTCTACTTTATTCTTTCTTTCCCTAACTGCTTCCTGCAAGTGATACATCATTTCAATAGAGGGATTTTATTCTTTTCCTTTGATTTCATTCCCGAGGGGGCATGATCACACTATCATCAATTAAATTTTTGCTCAAAACAACATTAAAATAACTTTGTTATCAAACAAACTAGGAACATGACAGTTTCCTTGACTAAGTCAGAACTGTTGGATAGAAAGATTTGGTTCTCATAAGTTGGATATCTTGTGTTTCCTCATTTTAAAATATTCTTACTAAGCTCCTGGCAGCTTCATACTGACTTTCGGATGACAACCAAGTTTGGAATCAGTATTATCAATCTTTGGATGATAACCAAGTTCATAATTGGTATTTTTAAAATCTTTTATTGACCTTTGTATGACAACCAAGTTCAAAGTCAATTCTATCAGTTTAGTTCAATCAAGTGTGAGACTGATCTCATCAACATTTCATTTGACAACCAAGAATGAAATTCTCAATTTTTCTGAAGTTAAAAATAAAAAAACATTCTTTGAATCAATGCGCTACTCACACATCAATTCAAAGAGGGGCAAATGTAACCACTTGGATTTTCTTTATTCTGACTATAGACCCTATTTTCCCTAAGTGTGATCATACCCCCAATTATGTCATGACGATGTTACTTTGGCATAATTTATTTAAATCAAATTTAAAAGTCCTAGATGATTTTTATCACTGAATTATATTAACTATTATAGCCATACATTTCAAATCAATTTAAACCAATTAAATCAAATCAAATTCAAACATGGCTATAGTATTTAATAATAAAGGAATTAAATAAACCCCTAAATCAATTGCTCACTTGCAAATGAACCCATTCCCCTAGCCTAATTAATTTAATTAAATTGGCTATAGTGCTATTGATTATTAAAAAGAAATTAATTGTTTAAATAATTAATATCCTATTTTCGAATGAATTCAAAAAATTTAATTCATTTCATTTATATTCCCCTAAACCCTAACCTAACCTATCTCAACCACTTCTACCCTAGGTTCTAACACATCCCAACCTAGTCACCCCATGTTAAAATAATTCTAATCCTAAATCAATCCTAACCCACCTCCTAATGTTTTCACATTCTATTAAGGGATGATTAACAACTCCACCCACTTGAGAAAGTCAAGGAATCTCAAGATTCCTTTCCTCAAGTCCACTTTCTCAAGCCACCCTCTTACACCCTTCCCATGCTTCTTTAAGGCTCTCATTAATGCCTCATTAATGCAAATTCCTTAAGCCCATGTCTCCACCATGCCTATTGAATGTCCAAGGCATTTATTGCTCTTACACACCATTACTAAGTTTTTCAACTCCATTAATGCACCTTGTCCCCCCTCTCTCTCTCCTCATTCTTCTATAAATAGAAGACACTTTTGAGAGCAAAGGAGCCTTCATCTCATATTGAAAATGCATTTTTATGCTGTTAGAATAGACATAGACTCAGATTTTATTTCATAGTTCATGTTTAGGCATTGTTATTATCTCCATTTTAGAGCTAGAATGCATTTCTTAATGATTAAATAGTTTTGTTTTAATTCAAATCTTTCATGCTAAGTTGTATATGTCACTGATAGTAGCATAATCTGAGGGCTATTATTTTATTAATCACACTCTTCTTAGTTAGAAAGAAATAGGTCGATATTAGTGGTTTTATATGCTCATCTAACCCCTTTTTAGCTAATGCAATGATCTATTGAAGTGTTGTGTCTTTCTTAAGCAGATACAAAAATCACGCACAGAGATACTATATTCTCAGTGGATCTAGAGTCCACTATCACTTTGCAAATCTTTCCATGAGACCTACAAGTTGTCTTAAACAAATTGTTTCTTTGAGGTGGCTCTATGGTCTTAGGTACTTTCAAAAAATTCCTTCTCAACATTAGATTCTCTCCATCCATTACTGGCCCTACCATGGAAATGGGAGAAGTGATACTTAGTGTATCATTCTCTTGTACCAATTGATTCCTTCTATCTCCCATAGAAGATGAGGTATCATTTTTAGGACATCTACCCATTGTGTGACCCACTTGATTATAGTTATAACATCTTCCCGTGAAGACTGAATTGGATCTTCCTTGAGACTGAAATATACCCCTTGGTGGTCCTCTTCTTCTATATCCCCCTCTTTGAAAAGATCCTCTGAACTGACTACCCCCACTATTATCCATAGACTAATTCTCCTCTAGTCTATTTGGGCTTTGTCCTCTAGAAAAATTACTCCTACCTCTGAATCCTCTATTATTGTTACCACCTCTTCCTCTTTGATGGAAGTCATTCCTCCTTCTATCCTTATCCTCTTCTCTCAAGGCTAACTTGAAACACTTTTGCATACTGTCAGGAGCCATCATACTAATTTTATTTTGTATGCCTTGTCTCAACCCATTGAGATAACTTTCTACCTTCTCTATTTCTTCTTCTTTTCTTCTATCCCTTAGGCTCAATTTGTGGAACTCCTCAGTGTAGGAACTTACTGTCATATCCCTTTGTCTCAAATTTTGCAACTTTTGATACATCTAGATCTCATAGTCAGTAGGCAAGAATTGTGCCCTCAATATGATCTTCATCCTCTCCCAAGAAACTATCTTCTTCTTCCCATTTTCTACCCTATCATCCTAAATCATGTTCCACAACACCAATGCAGATCCTTTGAGTCTAGCCTTGGCATAGCTAACTCTCTTTTCCTCTAATACCTCCATATAGTCAAACTAGTTTTCTATGGCCTCTAGCCAATCCAGTAACTCTTCACCATTCAAGCTGCCATAGTAGTAAGGTATATGTTCCATAATTTCTTTATTAATGGAGTTAAAGGAATCCAATGATTCCTTTTGATCTTTATCCATATTTGGTTCTTTACCTTTGTTAGATGTCTCTTCTGACTAACTTTCATTATCTTCATCACTCTCATCTCCTCATTCAGTGATCTTCTTTTTACTCTTTGTCTCTGTCAAGTTATATTTTTCCAATAGTTCTTGGACCAAGTCCACTATGGAATCCTCACTCATTTCCTTACATGGAATTCTATCAACCTCATGTCTTCCTACTTCTTCAAACATACACCAAGCTGTTAAGTTATGGCTCTGATACCACTCTGATGTAGAGAGTTTAGGGCTCTAGTGATTTCTTTCCCTAAAGTACCCCTAATCTCTCCTAACCATCCAATGGTTAGCTCTCCTTGTGTTATTCTCCATTATGGATCTCCAAGATCCTCACTATCAACTTCTCCTCCAAGGTATCATTTATTTTTTGAATATTCCAACACTTCTAGGTCCAACTAGTCAAACTAGCTCTTCAATTACTTAGGCTTCTTCACTACATTTCCTCCTAGAATCCAAAACCCTTTCTTAGGATTTTCTCATACATCCTCTTAGTCTCTTGTCTATGTTTTTGGCCCATTAAAAGGTCTTTAGAACCCATTCCTACACTTCTAGATACTTTACCAATCCCCAATTGGTGTCAAATTCACTAGGAGGCCTAATTGGCTTGTTTCGTAGTAGGTCTAATTTCACTATTTTTGGTCTAATGCTCCCAAATCCTATAAAAAACCTCATAGAAGGCCTTTAAATTATTAAAGGTATCTATCAACCTTATTAGAATCCAAAATATTATCTTCTGGATGCACCCACAACCCTAGTTTCTATCAGGCCCTAGTTTTTAGCCTATTAATTAGGCCTCTGGACCAGTCTTGACTAATTGTCACCAAATTGATCTTCAAACTTTGTTTCACCTCATCCCACCTTTGAATCCTTCAAGGAGACCATATAGGGATTATGAAAATGTCTCTAATCCTTCTCCCCAAGATCATGGGTGCTCCAACCAAATCCATCTTCACCATGTCCAAGCTCACCTGTTCCTAACAGTCAGCAATAGTGCTTTAAACTTGGTCTAGAAACTGTTGGAGATTTACTTCTGGCAGCTAGTTGATTGTATATTTGTCATTGATGACAACATATAATACATAGTAGTGTTCTATATGTACTTATCATAATGATGGTATCAGGCCTTGCATGGTTATATTCATGTTGTAGACATGTTGTTTATGTTTTGTTCATACACGTAGACTCAGATATGCAGTTTCAGTTGTGTTGTGTAATTCTATTATGTGGCAGTTACAGTTTCTGGAGTTTGTCTATACAGAGCTGACGTATTGCATTGGTTCTTGAGTTGCATCTATCTTTAGGATATGTGTGTGTATATTCAATTTTATTTATGAGTTGATGATAGTGTTCTAAAGGTGCCAAATGTGTTTCAAGAAGATTGCAAAGTTAGAGTTAATTTGGTGAGGCTGACTTAGTGAAGCGTCGCATCTATTTAGTTTATATTGTGCGGTTGTAATTATGCTTGTGTGATTAGAAAAGCTGGCAAGGATGTTATGAAGAGTTGTCTAACAGGTCCCTTGATCTTATACTTTGAGGAAGATACTTATAGCAAGTCATTTTTGGAATGCTAAGTATGAATGATAAGAAAAGATGTAGGAAAGTGCAGAGCAGAATATCAGTTGAGTTTCATTCATCAAGGATCTATGTGAAGAAGAAGTAAAAAATTACAATACACTAGAATTGATCAAGACAACAGGTTTACTCTACAGTTCATCATTAGATATAGTGCATATTTGCTCTTCAGAAGGTTGTAGCCTTCACCATTAAAGCAGTGAGCTTTTGGATAGTGAGTCCTCACCGTTAACCAGGTTATTTGTAAAAGACTCCTAATAGAGTCAGACCCTTAACAAGGTCACTATACTTATTGAATTGTAAAGAACAACTCCTAATAGGGTTTCAAGATCTTCTAACATGGATTATTATAAACAAGTATAGTTCATTTTGGGTGTTAATTCCCACCGGGGTTTTTACCATTTGGTTTCCCCATAACCAAATTGTGGTGTTGTCTACTGTGTTATCTGAATGTGCATTTACTTTATTGTATTCTGAAGTTAATAAGAGAAAAGAATTTAATTGGCTAATAACTGATTCACCCCCGCCCCCTCTTAATTATCCTTTGGGACTATTCTAACAATTGGTATCAGATCCAAGTGCCTTGAAGAAGAAGCCTAAAAGCTTAAGGTAGATCAAATGTCTTACTTTATAAAAGAGAGCCCCAAGTTTGATTGCGAAAATTATCTAGATTGGAAGAAGAAAATGATAACACATCTATAGTGTGTTGTTATTGACATCTTTGAGATATCCACACAAGAAGTTGTTATTCCCTCTTTAAAATACCTATCAAGAGATGATGCTACTAGTAAACATAAGGATACATTCATAGCTAATGCAGTTGCCAAAGAAGCCCTTATAAGTGCACTATCTGACAGTGAATTTTATGAGATCAAGAAATTAGGCAAGGCATACACAATATGGAAGTACTTAGAAGACATGTTTGAAGGAGATGTTCAAGAAAAGAATGCACGCAAGAAGACATGGAAAAATAAATACAACAGTCTTGAGATTTTACCTGAAGAGAACATTAGAGCCTACAATCAAAGGATAAATGAAGCAGTCTCTGGAATCAGAAACAATGGTGGAGAAGTATAAGAAGGAGATATAATGGACAATTTGTTGACTACTTTAACATCAGACTATGAGAACAAGATCAATATTCTAGAGGAAACCATGCAATTATCACAAGACTTAAAGAGAGAGACTTTGATCAGTAAAAGCTCTACATTTGAGATATCAAGATTGAAGACTGAACCAAAAGGTGAAACAACTTTCAAAGCTTCAGTTCATGGTAAGAAATCTCACATCTCTAGTAATAATGAGAATGAACAAGTTGATGAAGAACTAGAAGAAATCATAGCCATGAATGCAAAAAGAGAAAAGAAAGGCAAAGGAAAATATGAAGGACAACTTCCATTCAAATGTTTTTCATGGAACAAGATCAGTCACTTTGCATCCAAGTGTCCTCCAAGAGTAAAGAAATTTAGGTCTGATTATAAACCTAAATACAGGAAGGAATGCTATCATGCTGAAGAAGGTGTAGCTGATGAAGATTAAGGAGAAGATGAAATTGGATTCGTTGCCCTTAAAGACATGGAAAAATTGATTGAGCATATGGACATTGAAGATGAAAAGGAAACACGAGAGTTAGCCCTAATTTCCAAAGTAGACATCTGAACTAATTAGATCATTAACAGTGGATGCTCTCATCACATGACAGGTGATAAAGACATATTTGTTCATCTAGACAAGTACAAAGGTGGTATGGTTAGATTTTGCGATAACACTCCTAAACCTATCATAGGTAGAGGACCCATCACCTTGGATGGAAAGAATAAGACATATGATGTTCTGTATGTTGATGGATTACATCACAATTTACTAAGTGTTGGACAACTACTTGACAAAGGTTATCATTTGGAAATCAAAGACAACAAATTCATTATTAGAAACAAAGAAGGAGACATGATTGCATCAGGATCCAAAACAAAAGGTAATGTTTTCCAGCTCAATTCAGATGTAAGTTGTTTTGTTGCAAAAGTGGATGACAGTTGGTTACGGTACAAGAGACTTTGTCATATCAATTTTGATAATATAGTAAAGATAAGCAATGTCAAGGAAGTTAGAGATCTTCCAAGTATTGCAAGACTAGCTGACACAATATGCAGGGAATGTGTTATAGGAAAGCATGTAAGGAGTTCTTTCAGAAGCAAGAAGAACTCAGCTAAAAACAAGTTAGACCTAGTGCATATAGATTTATGTGGTCCTACTCAAACCAAGTCATATTACAGATAAAGGTATTTCATTTTGTTTGTTGATGATTTTTCAAGAATGATGTGGGTTGCGTTCTTAAAGAAGTCTGAAACCTTTGAGAAGTTCAAAATATTTAAAGCCAAAGTGGAGAATGAATCTAGATTAAAACTAAAGTGTCTGAGATCAGATAGAGGAGGTGAATTCACCTCTGACCAGTTTTATGACTATTGTGAAGAACATGTAATTAAAAGATAGTTGAGTTCACCCAAAACCCCATAGCTGAATGGGATAGCAGAAATAAGGAACAAGATCATACTTGATATAGTGTGCACTATGATGATTGAAGGAAAAGTTGCGCACACCTATTTGAGAGATGTAGTTAATATAGCAGTATATACTATCAATAGAACTCAACTAAGGCTAGGCATGGATAAGACACCTTATGAACTTTGGTTTTTTAATGTACCTATAGTAAAATACTTTAGAATATTTGGTAGCAAGTGCTACATCAAGAGAGATGATGGTTTTGGTAAGTTTGATGCTAGAAGTGATGAAGGCATTTTCCTTGGTTACTCTACTAAAAGAAAAGCATATAGATGTTTTACTTTGAGATTAAAGAAGATAATTGAAATTACTCATGTAAAGATTGATGAGAAGTTCATGGTTCAAGAAAGGTATTATGAATATGCACCTATGATTGAGGATGAACCCAGGCCCAACAGTAAAGACACTGTTATTGAAGAAATGTTTGATTGCATTGATGTTTCATTTAATGAACCTAAATCAAGCAAAGATGTATCACAGTTTACAGATGAGGATGATACACCAAAAGTTTCAAAGTTCACATCTAGGTATCATTCAAAGGATGATATCATTGGAGATCAGAGCGGTAGTGTTTTGACTAGATCAAAAGAAAAATGTTTATCAGTGGATGAAGAGGTATATTTACTTTCACAGATTGAACCTTTAAATGTTGAAGATGCTTGCAAGGATTCTGATTGGCATAAAGCAATGGAAGAAGAACTAGATGAAATAATAAAAAATAATACATGGGAATTGGTCCCTAGACCTAGAGACAAAAATGTGATTGAAACAAAGTTGGTATTCAAAAACAAGATGAATGAAGATGGAACAGTGGTCAGAAACAAAGCAAGACTAGTGTGTAAAGGATATGCACAGAGGGAAGGGATAGATTACACTGACACATTTGCCCCTGTGAGTAGACTAGAATCCATAAATTTATTCTTGGCTTATGCAACATTCAAGGATTTTAAAGTATATCAAATGGATGTTAAATCAGATTTTCTAAATGGTGACTTGAAGGAAGAAGTATATATAGAACAGCCTGAAGGATTCAATCTATCAGATAAACCAGATATGGTATGCAAATTGAAGAGAGCACTCTATGGACTTAACCAGGCCCCAAGAGCTTGGTATGAGAGACTAGATAGTTATCTTACCAGGATTGGATTTAAGAAAGGAGCAACAGACTGTAACCTATTCATAAGAGAGACACCTGATGGACTACTACTTGTTGCCATATTTGTTGATGACATTATCTTTAGAGGAAATGACAAGCTTAGTTCAGAATTTGCAAAAGAAATGCAAAATGAATTTGAAATGAGCATGATTGGTCCTATAAAATATATTTTGGGACTAAACATAAAGCAGACAGATAAAGGAATATTCATAAATTAGTCCAAATATGTGAGGGAAATATTCAAGACCTTCAAGATGGAAGACTATAAGCCAGTATGCACTCCTATGTGTGTGCTAAAATGTTGACACACTTCTATGAATCATTCCATCCAAGGTTGCTTAAGAATGAGGCCTCAAATATCAATCCGTAGCTCTCTAGTCATAGAGTGCAAAGGTGTAAAATGGAGGCCCTCATATTGACCTAGTTAGTGCCTATGCAAGTACACCATGAAACGAGAGATTCAAGTGCATGAAAATGATATCTCTTCTATATGATAACAATGTATGAAAAGAAATTAATCTAAATGATAACAATGCATGATTAATCTATGAAAGGAAATATGCAAATCTAATCTATGAAAATAAACATGAATCTAATCTACATGAATAGCCATGGATGCAAGAAGAAGAAGACAAGAAGAGAGAAGCTACAATATCCAAGCCAATGTGCTCAAATCCTTCTCCAAAATTGCTCTCCAAACCTGCAGCATAACAATACTATAATTGTGGATGATCTCTAAATGAGAATGAGAGAATTCCTTATATAGGAAAGTGAACTATTGAGATTAAGAGGCAAAAAGAATTGATCAATTGTTGAGATTAAGAGGCAAAAACCCACCACTTAGGAAGATGTGATGAAAAAGGTATTTTTATTTAATTTATTTCCTTTTTCATCAAATAAAGTGCTTTAAGTGGGGATTTTTATTTATTTAATTAAAAGAGGGGTTTTCTTTATAATTAAATAAATTAGAAGAATTTTATTTAGTTAAATG
>MU226799.1:146911-159628 GCA_018584345.1 Thuja plicata | reverse complement strand
TTTTAATTAGATAAAAATGATTAAACCTTAGGAAATATTGAAATAATTGAATAATTGAATTAATTACAATTTGATCAAGGAAATTGATTTGAATTGAAAATATTGCAAAGCATTGATTTAGGAAATTAATAAAATGATAAAATGATAAAATGGGGCCCAAAGTCTAGGCGACCATTTTAGGGTGCATACATTTGCCCCTCTTTGACAAATGTGTGGTCGACTCGGGAACACACATAGTCAAAGAATGCAGTTGAAGTGTGAGGTCGACTTGGGATCACAGAATAACCTAGACGTGTGGTGGATTTGGGAACAGATCAGGACAAAAAATAAGCAAAATTGAAAAAGACAAAGTCAACACCGAAATAAGTAATTGACATGTCAGAGATAAGAATCTCAAGCAAGACTGATATAATTGATAAAGCTGAATCAAAGATTGAAGTTTGATAGGTACTGCCCCCTCGTGATTGAAATCAAAATGAGATAGAGGAGAAATAACAAATTGATAAATTTTGATCAAATCGAACTAAAGATAAGGTTCTTGATGTAAGATGAAAGATATAAAGATCACAAAACCAAGGTAGAACATCAAGCATGAAAGATTATGACCCAAGGTTAAATTAGAAGAAAAGAAGTGGGGTGAAAGTGAATGGAAGATAGAAGTTTGGAAGAAGTGGAAAGAAATGGAGAGAAGAAAGAGAATTTTCCTTAAGCAAGAGAATGCCCCAAAATTAATCAACTGTTTAAGATAGAAAATTTCGGTTGAGATCACGAAAGAAGATAAGGAAGTGAAGATAAAAAATTATCATAGTTGATTAACAGTCCACAAGAAAGATGAAGGAAACCCTCTCAAACTCATAATGTAGCCTAAAAATGCAAACTAACATGAGGTCTAACAATGCGAGATACATGAAAATGCAAAGGTGTACATGCAATAGAGCAACTGTAACATAGGACGTTGTGTTCATCATTCATAAGAGAATGTTAAGGAACTTATTTTCATCATTGGGCCATTATTAACAGACATTGGAAAATCACACAATCATCACTAGTCACAAGCGCAACTATGAAGATATGAATGCAATTTATATCAGAAACATCACACAACCATCACTAGTCACAAGTGTAACTATGTAGATATGAATGTGATGTATATCAGATTTGAAATGTGGAAAGATTCTAACATAAGTATCAAAGACATAAAATTCAAGATGACTGTGATGCTATCTTACCCAATTTAATATAGCAAAACCACTCTCGCATCAAGGCATAGAGGCCAGCATGACCAGCAGAATGGTTGTGAAAAAAAAATAGTGAAGCATAAAGAAGGAAGAAAATAAAAATATGTCCCATGCCCCAAGTCCTCTAGCTATGCATCACAGAGAGACTTATTAGACAAGGCCACTCAATAAAAATCAATAAAAGTCCACACACAAAGAAAATATCATGACATAGCTCAAGCATTAAGTGTTGCATTTAAAAATTTAAGTGTGTTAACTGATACTGAGTTCTGAGGATAAGGATTGAATTCTTGCAAGTAGGCAAGACCACATGACAAAATTGGGTAAGACCAAACCGATAAGTGTTGAAAAACACTCGATGTTAGGGGTTGTATTAAAAAATACAGTTAGGGTGGTGTTGAAAAACACCATTTGTGAGGCGTCCTAAAGACGAACGCATCCAAAAGACCAAAGCTAACATAGTCATGCCCCCTAGACAAAGATAAAGACCAATTCCAGACCAAGGCAACAAGGACAAGGAATGATGGAGAAAGGCTAAGTGTCAAGGACACGCGCTAAGAAACAGGGGTGCAAAGGCCTCAAGTAGCACCCGTTTCCAAGTTCTCACTACTTGGATTTTATTACAATTTTTTCATTTTTTCACATTTTTTTTTCTTCTTCTTCTTTTTTTTTTTCCTTTTCCAGGACTTTTTATAAATTTTTTTTTTTTGAATTTTTGTTACCAAGGTGCCTGTTTCTAGGTTTTCACCAAGGCACTTTTTCAATTTTTTTCAATTTTTTGAATTTTTGAATTTTTTTGTATTTTTGGAATATATAATTTTTTTGAGATACATCGAAACACCTATTGCTAGGTTTTCACTAAGATGATCATTTTTTCAGAACATTTTCTAAATTTTATAATTTTTAACAATACCTCAATTTTTTGGATTTTTTTAGGATTAATAAATATGTACAAAAGGATGCCCCCAGACAGAATGGGCATTATGGATAGAAATTCTTTAGGTGAAAAACATTGATAGGATCAGGGAGCTATTCTCCCTCCTCTATAGATAGTAAATAAGCACCTGTCCCAAAAGCTGCTATAATAATATAAGGTCCAAGCCAATTAGGTTCAAATTTGCCCTTTTGATCTCTATGCTATTGATTCTTAGGATTTTCATGTAGGACAAGATCCCCCACTTGGAATTCTTTAGGGCGAACCTTTTTGTTGAAGGCTTTGGACATGTACTTTTGATAGACCCTCATATGGTCAAATGATGCTTGACATTTTTCATCTAGAAGTTCTAACTCTTGAAGTCTCATGGCGCGATAGTCTTCATCTGTAACTAGACCATGGAGAGAAATTCTAAGTGAAGGAATCTCAACCTCCCAAGGTAACACTGCTTCAGCACCATATGCAAGGGCAAAAGGAGTAGCCCCAGTTGGAGTAAAAATACTCATTCTATAGGCCTACAAAGCCAGATTTATCTATAAATGCCAATCTCTACCATTCTTACAGGCTGTTCTATGCAAAATTTTAAGAATGGTATTGTTTGATGCCTCTGCTTGACTATTTCCTTGTGGGAAGTAAATGGAGGACCAAAGTTGTTTATTCTTGAATTTCTTGCAGAGTTGTTTAAGGTCCTTATTTTTTACCTGGCCTCTGTTGTCAGTAATAATCTTAGAAGGCACTCCATATCGATAGATGATATGGTTCAGAATGAATAGAGAAACTGTCTTGCCCGAGGCAATAGAAAGTGGGGCAACTTCTACCCATTTAGTGAAGTAATCAGTAGTAGTGATAATAAATTTGTGTCCACCTGATGAGTTGGGATGAATCTTCCCAACAAGGTCAAAGGCCCAGCGCTGAAATGGCCAATGAGATATAGAAGGAATGAGTTCCCTACCTGGAGCATGTATTAGGTTACCATGTTTTTGACACTTTTCACATGAATTTGCAAAATCTACTACATCAATCTACATCATGGGCCAATAGTACCCCGCTCTAAGAAACCTTCATGCCATGGCAAGACCATTGGAGTGTCCCCCACAGATTCCCTTGTGAATGTCAACTAACGCTTGATCAGATTGTTCCTTTTCTAAGAATTTAAGAAGTGTTCCATCTAGACCCCTCCTATAGAAATCACCAGCGATAAGGGAATGACGAGAGGAATTTTGGGTAAGGTTTCTATTTTTAGATCGGTTAAAGGATTTAGAAATAATGCCATCATGAAGATATGAATAAATGGCACCATAACAGGATGATTCGTGACCAACAAGGGTACAAATAATATGGCTTTCTTGGGATCAAAGATAGGGTGATGTAGCTCTTTTACCAGGAATTTAAATCTGGATTCATGTTTCTCTAACTGAAGGAGTGAAGCAAGTGTAGCCATAGCATCAATTGCTTTGTTTTCTGCTCTAGGGATTTTCTAAAATGTGACAAATGTGAAATATCTCTTTAAGGAATCAACCATTTTCTTGTAAGGTACCATTTCTCATGTTTGGTTTGATATTCATCTTTAACTTGGTTGATTATCAGCTGTGAATCCTCATAGATGTGTAACTCTATAATTCTCCATTCTATGGCTATCTTAAGTCCATTTGTTAAAGCTTCATACTCAACAATGTTATTTTTACATGGGAACAATAATTTGTAAGACTTGGGAATCATGTACCCATGAGGAGAAACAAACAAAACACCAGCTCCTGAACCATTTTGCATAAAAGATCCATCAAAGAGAATCTTACAAGTTCTTTCAGTCATATACATAAGATGTTCATCTAGGAAGTCAACTTGAATAGGTACATCATCTTGTAATGGGAAATCAGCCAATTGATCTGCTATAGCTTGTCCTTTGATTGCCTTACACTTAATGTACTCTATGTCAAACTCTGAAAGTATCATCATCCATTTAGCAAGTCTACCTATGAGGGTAGCCTTACTGAGAAAATATTTGAGTTTATCTATTTTGGCTATGAGGTGTATAGTTTGTGCAAGCATGTAATGTCACAACTTTTGGGAAGAAAACACCACAGCAAGGAAAGCTTTCTCAATGCTAGTGTTATTAACCTCATATGAAACAAGAGTATGACTAATGTAGTATATTTCTCTTTCATTCCCATTTACATCAAGCTGAGCCAGTAATGCCCCCAAAGGAGATTATGTCGCTGAAATGTATAAAATAAGTGGTTTCCCTAGAATAGGAGGCATTAAAATAGGAGGATTTGCCAAGTACTTCTTTATTTGATCTATGCTCTTTTGACAATCCTCATTTCAAATACATTTGACTCCCTTATGTAAGTTCTTATTGAAAGGTTGAGCTCTATCTGCCAATTGTGAAATAAATCTCCTTATAGATTGAAGACGTCCCTTAAGACTCCTCATTTGACTAATGTTCTTAGGAGGTGGCATATCAATGATCACTTGGACTTTTTCAGGGTCAACCTCTATTCCTTTTGCTGAAATAATGAATCCAAGTAACTTTCCAGAGGTGACTCCAAATGCACACTTTTTAGGATTTAACCTTAGTTGAAATTGTTCCATGTGATCTAGAATTACTTCGAAATTGCCTATGTGTGTGTCTCTTTGTTTAGATTTAGCCAAGGTGTCATCTACATAATCTTCCATATTTTTATGCATCATGTCATGGAAAATAGTTGTCATAGCTCGTTGATAGGTAGCTCCTATATTTTTTAATCCAAAAGGAATAATGTTCCAATAATAGGTACCCCATGCACAAGTGAATGCAGTCTTTTCTTGATCTTCAGGAGCTATCTTAATTTGATTGTATCCATAAAAACCATCCATCAAAGAATAAATCTCATAACCCGCAGTCATATCCACTATCATGTCTATATTGGGGAGTGGAAAGTCATCCTTTGGTCATTCTCTATTGAGATCTCTAAAATATGTGCAAACTTGAATGGATTTGTCATGTTTGGAAACTGGTATAATGTTTGATATCCATTCCGCATAGGCAATAGCTCTTATAAATTTTGCACCAAGGAGTTTCTCCAATTCAGCTTTGATTAGGAGAGCTATGTGAGGATGCATCTTTCTCAATTTTTGTTTAACTGGTCCAACATTTGGAGCTATAGATAAGTGATGCATAATAAGATTAATGTCCAATCCTGGCATATCTGAATAAGTCCATGCAAAATTTATTTAATTGCTCTATAAGAACTTAGTGTAAGCTTCTTTTTTTGTTGATGATAAGGATTCAACCAAGTGTACTATTTGTGGAGCCTCATTTGTACCCAAATTAATTACTTGTTTTGGCTCAATAAGCACTAAAGATCAATCTTGAAAATAGCTAGGGAGATGATCAAGTACCTCATCCTTAGATGCCTTAGAGAGGTTTTCACCCTTGGATATGTCATTTCTTTTTACTTTTTTTGGTTCTGACACCGCCACACAGTGGTTTTTGCCATCAGAACACCTATTCTTTTTATTTTATTTTCTCTTTATCTTGTGACTAAGGTACTTGATGTCTGGCTCTGTCATACTGGTAGCCGGTTCACTGGTGGAAGAGACTATGGGTTTAATGGTATTTAGGTAACAAGCTATCTCATAATCATTTTGGAATGTCAAATGCTCAGGTTCTTGATAGTGTTGGGACAAATCAATGAGGTTGGGGTGAACAAGAGGTAAATCAATGATTGGTTCAAGGCTATAAATATGAATGATATTATCGCTGGTGACTAAAGAGTCAGAGTCCATCAAGTATCCCTCTAAGCTACCCAAATCAGGATTCATCCTAACAAGTGAAGGATTGTCCACTAAGGCAACATGTGGGTTCAAAACCTCTAATCCTACATGTGACTCATTGTCTACCTCAGATTCAGAACTATAAATGTGAACAACATCAATGTCTCTATCAACTGTAGAGGGCTCAGAAGAAGAGTCCCATTCATCCTCATTTTAATTGGTATCTAAACTATGACTAGGATGCTTACACCATGAAGTTTTGGGACATCAAGATGTTGAAGGTCTAGTTTCATCAAAAGTAGCACTTTCTCTTTCTATTAAATGAGCAAGATTCTTTCTTTAACGCTCTCTTAAAGGATCTTCTATATCTGACTCTTGTTCTACAGTTGCAACTGATGCATGGGTGGCTGAAATATCTGAATCTCCCCAAAGGAGAGTAGTGGAAGGGACCCAATCTTCACACATATCTTGTTGATTTTTGAAATCAGGTTCATACTCTGGGTCATCATCACTCTCCAGCTTCTCAAAGAGAGGATTGGTATGCTTTTTGCATTTTTCAAATCCTAGGCCAACTGGTTTCTTAGACTTGCATCCAAATTTAGCATGATCAAGAGGCTCAGACGTAGCATCCAAATTGTGATTAAGAGAGCCATACCCAGGATAGCCCATATTCTTGACAAAAGTATATCCTCTTCCATAAGCTTTAGGAGAAGGAGAGAATTTCTCATTGTGCTTATACTTTTCTTCTCTATAGATCCAATCTCTAAAAAATGTTTCCTCTTTCTCATTTTGAATAGGCACTGATGATTCTACAAATTTTCCAAATAATGTCATAGTTGAAGAGGAAGGCTTCATCTCTTTTGAAGGTTTATCATAAGACCTAGGTGAAACTGACAATTTTGTGAGGGAGTTGAGTTGATACCCCCCCATACCAAGGTCTATTGTCTTAAACTTGTCTTTACATTCAGCCAAAGTAGCATCAAAATCTTCTGCTTCTTTATTGAGGGGAACATGAGCCCCTACTAAAATTGAATTAACAGATAAGGTGTTATCTCCAGGTATATAGATCTCTATTCCATTGTAAGGGAACTTAACACATTGATGGTAGGTAGATGACACTACTTGCATGTCATGAATCCATGGCCTACCAAGTAAAATATTATATGCAAGGGGTCTAGCATCAACTATTTGAAACAAAATATCCTTTTGAAAAGGGCCAATCCTAACAGGAAGGATGACCAACCCCTTGGAAATTCTTTCTGCCATGTCATAGGCTTTCATAGTAATTCTCTTTCTGGTATCTATAACTTCTTCAGAATAACTCAATTCTTTCAAAAGACTAAAAGAACAAATATTAAGCCCAACACACCCATCTATCAACACATGCCTAACATGGGTTCTATGGATAATGACCTTAATATGAAGGGAAAGATTGTGCGGATGGCTCAAAGCTTTATCATCATCTTCCGAAAATGTAAGGTAATGAGGGGTAGCAATGTGATTAACCATATTATGGAATTGATCAATATCTAAGTTGTTGGGGACATTTTTCGTACGTAAAGCATCCTCAAAGATTTTTTTATGTCATGGCAACAACTCTAAGAGCTCAAAGATCCAAATCTAAGCGGGAGTTCTTTATAACTGATCAACAAGATTGTAGTTCAATTTAGGATTGATAGCCAGCTTCAAGGTAACAAGCTTAGATGCTACTTTCTTAGGTTTACTAGATTGAATTGAATTTGGTCCTCTAATGACAACAGGACCTTGACTTTGGGTAACAACATTAAGGGTTTGAGATGACCTTCTCGATTTGGGACCCCTTAGCACCACAACATGCTCCTTGTCAAAAATAGGAGGAGAGTCTTCATCTATATCATAACCATAAGGATCTCTTCCACTCATTATGTTAACATTTTATTCCACAAATTCAAGCATGTTGATGGTATTCTCTGCATCTGTATAAGTATAATTGATCTCAGCTTTGCCATTCTTAACTTTAGAAGTCTCCCCCTTTTCATATTTGGGAAAAGGTCACTTGAATGCCTCATAATTGACATTGGTTTTCAATCCATCTACTATAGGTTTTCCATTCTCAATGAGATCTTGAATGAGATGCCTGAGTCTCCTGCAATTTTCAACATTATCATGTCCAATACAATTATGAAATATACAAAACTCATCCTCTTTCCACCACCATGGTTTTTCTTTAGGTATATGGAAATGTGCTGCATCTAGAGGTTGTGTCAGATTTCTATGAATAAGTTTTTGCAAAATTTCCCCATATGTCTCACCAAGTTTTGTAAATTGACATCTTTCACTCTTAGGCTTACCATGGTAACTTAGCTTACTTTCTTGTTCAGTGGGTGCATTGAGCTTGGTAACTTGAACAGTACTAGATAAGTGTAACACATGTTGATCCTTATGTTGGGAGGAATCCACAACTCCATCATTGACTACTCATTTTTTCTTATTCCAATATTGGTTCTTCCCTTTATCCTTGTTAGAATTATTGTTGTTTTGACCATTGTTGTTGTTATTTCCATGTTTAGTCAAAATTTCTTGTTCTCTTAAAACATCCTCAATTCAGCATGGAGTCTCAACCATGGTGTCAAATGAATCAAAAACCATTTTCTTAACCTCATACTGCATTTTGGGGACCAAATTACTAACAAGAATGTCAATCTTTTCATTATCATGAATAATTCTAGAATAGAAAGAGCATTTTATTTTCCGCCTTTGCAAGAAGGTAACAAAGGACTCTCCTTGATTATGCTTTAAGCTACATAAGTCCAACAAAGTGATAGATCTTGAAATATTGTATGCAAAGTGTTGAACAAACTGTTGAACAAGCTCTTTGAAAGTCTTAACAGGAGGAGTTATCTTATTAAACCATTCCATTTCTTGTCCCCTAAGAATTCATGGGAATAACCTCATGAGGTAAGAATCATCTTGATGGAACTCAAAACTAGTCATATAAAACTATCACACATGATCATGTGGACCTCCACTTCCATCATATTTGTCATATTGAGGAATTTCAACCTTTCTAGGAAATTCTTTCATGTCAACACTCTTATCAAAAGGATTGGGACAAATCAAGTCCAATGAGAAATAATTCTTAGGTGCAGACATCTTGGCTATTTTTCTTTGTATTTCATCCATCTTCTCCTCTTGAGAGGGACCATGTCTCTTAATCTTTCTATCTACATCAAAGTTGTAAGGGATCTTATCCCTATTATCAATTAGATTCTTTAGGATCTTATCTTGATTTTGCTTCACATACTTCTCAACATACTATTGAAAGAATGGTTCTTGTTGCATGTGCATAAAATCTTGGGAGGTGCGATCAAAACTCATGCTACTACCTCCATATTGTGAACCATAATGAGCACATTGAAAAGATGGCTTTGAGCTCCTAGGAGGAGTTTGTCTCCTATGATGATCATGTCTAGAAACTCGTCTTCCTCTAGGACTAGGAGATCATGATGGTGACCTTGAATGTCTCCTACTTCTTGGAGTCCTAGGAGGAGTGGATGGAGGATAATTGTTTCCACCACTAACATGCATATTGTTGAACGAACCATTGAGTTGTCTAGCCAAGAGCCTATCTCTTTCCACTTGAAGGGCTTTCCTTTCCATTTTGATTAAACCTTGTTTCTCCAACTCTAGACATTTAATTTGTTATTGCTTATGAATTTGTTCATCTTAGAATACCCACTTTTCATGCTTAATCCTCTTGATTATTTCACTCATGTAGTTGGTAGATGTTTTAAGAGGTGAGCTTGGTCTTGAATGTTGAAACAAGTTGTTGGTATAAGCTGCATTGATGTGAGCATCATGAAGTTCATCTCCTTGTTTCTCATGTTGTGATAAATCATCACCATAAATATGTTTCTTACCTCTCTCTCTCTTAGCCCTTTGATGTACATCCAAATATCTTGTCAAAATAAGGGGTGAGGTTGGTCTATTGTTATGAGAGGAACCATTGAATGAAATAGCATGTCCACTCCTTGCAAAAAAATCATCATAATGTTTATCCATGGCTTCCTTCTCCCTCTAAGTCATTGTGTAACTCATATCCATAGAAGAGTGAGAAGATGCTAAGGGGATACCCAACTCGCTAAGGTGACTCTTGCAATCAAACCAAATTTCTGAAGTATTCCTAGGTGATTGATCAAATATGGGTCCTTTTTCCTTATGTCTTTGGCGAGTTTGTACTAAGGGTAATTGGTTAAAAACCACTTGAGGTCATTTCTCTTGATTTAATTGATATCTTGTTGTAACTGGAATGAAAAAAAAAATACTAGTTGATAGGATTACCCTAAGAGACATTGGTACCAAACTAGGATAGAAAAGGCATTAACTTGTCCAAGAAGAGGTGATAAGATAGAAAATTTTCCAATAGGAATAAGCCAACACTACCACAGAGGTGCCCTTTAACTTTGGGTGAATACCCTAGCACATATGGACCAAGAGGATGGTCTTACCCAAATTATATAAATTGAGATTGAAATTGTATGAAAGTGGATGGACAAGAAGCTACCAAGACTCTCCAAGTGTGTTATCAAAGAAACTAAGGGTTTATCTTTTCAACAAGAACAATTTCTAGCTCACCAAGCACCAAGCAAGGTCACTTGTGAAATCAAAGATCACTAATCCAAGAGGTGAAACGCAAGAATTGTAAGAAAAACAAGCTTCTAGCAGCAGGGTAAGTAATCCAATCTGACCCAGATGAACCCAGAAAACTGAAAATGATGGGACAACAAGCTAAAAAGGGCTAAAAAATGATAGCGATAGTTCACTGACGGGAAGTTTCGCGTGAGGAAATGTTGTCTCATGTGAAGATTTGTAGAATCGTGCAAGGAAATGCATAGAGTGGCACAAGAAAAAAATAGACTAGTTAAAATAGGAAACAACAACTGGTGTCAAGTTTCATGTGAGATTTCCCAGATAGCCGCGTGAGGAAGTGCAGAAAACGGCACGAGAAAATAGTTTTCTCGCATGAGGAAAGGACACATAACTCAAATTTTAATTGTTTTAATCATCCAACTAGATGCATTAATAGATTTTATCATGGACCAAGCATGCAAAACAACAATCAGGGAGTTCAAGTAATTAATATCTTCAAACAATGAGCAACTGACAAAGAAACCTTACACATGAACATAGATAGTGTCATAGTATTTATACTCTATAAGAATGCTACTTGTGTATGTTCTCAAATTTTTTCCAATCACGTACATAGTCCTAGAGAATAAAAAGTTGGTTGCACTATGGTTCTTAGTAATGGCTTGAGTCTATAACTTTTGCAATCTCAAGTGGGTGAAATCCAATCCCGGTGCACTGAGGTTTTGACACAGTCTGAGAATTTAATCAATTAGGAGCTGCTGAGGAGATCTGACAACCCACAAGAAAATACACCCGTGGAGATTTCTTCCACAAGGAAATTTATATAGCGGTTGTCACTACCATGGCAAAAATGGCTATTACCACTTGAGGTTCCATCCACATGGTTAACCCAATAAAGGGAATGTCCACTACGGTTAACCCTCTCTAACAAGGAAGACTCACAAAATGGACCACATGGGGACTTAGATTGGATTCGAGGGTTCCAAGTTTTTGATTCTCCCAAAAGGGAAAAGAGCATAATCCTCTAGCCTCTTTACCTCACCAAAACATAGAAAAAATGATTCATTGACCCACTAATTTCAAATAACCTCATTCAAGGCTCACACAACAACAAATGACTCCAATCTCCCAAAGAGAGAAAGTATTTCCAAAAGTTGAAATTTGAACCAAGTTGACCAATGAGATGAAAAATAAATCCTTCCCTACCTACAAGGGGATATATCGTCAAGAATAGCTTCGCATGTAAAACAAGTGAATGAAGCCCACTCTCTCAAGATCACCATAAATAGTGTTCATAGGGCCTAATTACTATGTGAAACATATATGCAAGAAAGAAAATCTAGGTCCATTTTTAGAGCACCAATTGGAAATGTGATTTATGAAAGCAAGAAACACTCAAGCTAGACACATGAGATGTTCATTTTATTTTCCAAAATCCAAATGTTATAGAGAGCAACAAAATACCTCAAATCCAATGCAATGTGAATCATTTGTTGTTTATCCAAGCAAGTCAAAATCAACAACAACAACAACAACAACAACAACAACAACAACAACAACAAATCACAAACCACTAGAAATAGTAAACATTAGTGGTTAGCACAAAAAATTAGAGATATATCAATATAGCAATGAAAATCAGATCTCTGGTATGGAATCTCACACGAGAAAGTACACAGAGCCATGCGAGAAAGTGCACAGTGTCGCGTGAGGAAACATAAAACTTGCACGAGGAAATGCACAGCCATGCAATAAAATGCACAGGCAGTAAAGAAAAGTACAAAGATAGCAAACCAGTTAGAACACAGTACTGATGCCGAATCTCGTGCAAGGAAGTATATCACATTGTGCAAAGAAGTACACAGAACTACGCAATAAAACAACAGATCTAGCAAAATCTCGCGTGAGGACCTACAAAAGCTCGCATGAACTTTCTCTGTAGACAAACAAATAGCAAGTACCAAAAAGATGGAAATTTCAGATCCGAAAATAATTTGACGAAAAATAGCTAAAGAGACAGAAAATGAATCTTCTGCCCCATGGTGGGTGCCAAAAATGTGTGCTAAAATATTGACACACTTCTATGAATCATTCCATCCAAGGTTGCTCAAGAATGAGGCCTCAAATATCGATCCATAGCTCTCTAGTCATGGAGTGCAA
>MU226799.1:134574-146146 GCA_018584345.1 Thuja plicata | reverse complement strand
AATAATTGAATTAATTACAATTTGATCAAGGAAATTGATTTGAATTGAAAATATTGCAAAGCATTGATTTAGGAAATTGATAAAATGATAAAATGGGGCCCAAAGTCTAGGTGACCATTTTAGGGTGCATACACTATGATAACTAGAAGCAAGCTTTCTAAAGAAGATGATTCTACACTAGTTGACAAGACATTATATAAGTCTATGATTGGAAAACTTATATATCTTACTCAATCTAGACCAGACATATCTAATGCAGTTGGCATTGTTGGTAGATTTGCAGCTCAACCAAAACAGAATCACTTAATGGAAATAAAGAGAATATTCAGATATCCAAAGGGAACTATAGACTATGGTTTATGGCATCCTAAATTAGAGAATGTACAACTTCATGTGTATACAGATGCAGATTGGGTAGGTTGTCTTGATGACAGGAAGAGTACTTCTGGAGGAGTAGTATTTCTTGGAGATAGGTTGGTTTCTTGGGTAAGAAAGAAGAATAATTGTATCTCTCGGTTGACAACAAAAGTTGAATATGTTGTAGCAACATTAAATTGTTCAACAATGGTTTTGATCAAACAGATGGTTAAAGATTTTGGTATATAGGTTGACTATCCTATTGTTATTCACTGTGATAACACCAGTACTATAAACATGTCCAAGAACCATGTGATGCATGCAAAGACAAAGCACATTAAGATTAAATACCATTTTCTTAGAGAAAAAGTTGCAGATAATGAAGTAAAATTGGACTATGTGAGCACCAAAGAATAGTTAGCAGATATTTTCACAAAGCCTTTATCAAAAGATACTTTTGAGTATCTCAGGGAGAAGTTGGGAGAAATTCCCTCTCCTGAGTCTGATAAGAAAAAGTAGCAAGAACATTAGTCATTAAGTGATTGATGAATGGTTGACTACTCTACTTCTGGAGTAGCACATGTGCTTAATTTTTTATGGCACCCTTTTCCATTGATGTCAAAGGGGGAGCATATACTCTGGAGGAGTATAAACACAGCCAGAGGAGCTATAATAGTGTAGAGAAATCTTTGATGAGGATATTGAGAATATTGTTAAAAGAAAGAAGACACCAGGTGGAGAAGATTTTTTTAATATCATATGTTGCCATCAATGTCAAAGGGGGAGATTGTTGGAGATTTACTTCTGGCAGCTAGTTGATTGTATGTTTTTCATTGATGACAACATATAATATACAACAATGTTCTGTATGTACTTATCAAAATGATGGTATCAAGCCTTGTGTGGTTATATTCATGTTGTAGATATGTTTTTTTTATTTTTTGTTCATACACGCAGACTTAGATATGATGTTTCAGTTGTGTTGTGTAATTTTGTTATGTGGCAGTTACAGTTTTTAGAGTTTGTCTGTACAAAGTTGACATATTGCATTGGTTCTTGAGTTGCACCTATCTTCAGGATATGCATGTGTATATTCAAGTTTAGTTATGAGTTGATGATAGTTATCTAAATGCGCCAAACATTTTTCAAGAAGATTGCAAAGTTAGAGTTAATTTGGTGAGGCCGACTTAGTGAAGCGTCGCATCTATTCAGTTTATATTGCATGGTTGTAATTATGCTTGCATGATTAGAAAATCTGACAAGGATGTTATGAAGAGTTTTCTAATAGGTCCCTTGATCTTATACTTTGAGGAAGATACTTATAGAAAGTCATTTTTGGAATGCTAAGTGTGAATGACAAGAAAAGATGCAGGAAAGTGTAGAGCAGAATATCAATTGAGTTTCATTCATCAAGGATCTATGTGAAGAAGAAGTAAAAGATTACAATACATTGGAACTAATCAAGATAGCAGGTTTACTCTATAGTTCATAATCAGATATAGTGCATATATGTTCTTTAGAAGGTTGTAGCCTTCACCATTAAAGCAGTGAGATTTTGGACAGTGAGTCCTCACCCTTAATCAGGTTATTTGTAAAAGACTCCTAACAGGGTCATACCCTTAACCAGGTCACTATACTTATTGCATTGTAAAGAACAACTCCTAACAGGATTGCAAGATCTTCTAACATGGATTATTATAAACAAGTATAGTTCATTGTGGGTGTTAATTCCCATCGATGTTTTTACCATTTGGTTTCCCCGTAACTAAATTGTGGTGTTATCTATTATGTTATCTGAATGTGCATTTACTTTATTGTATTCTGAAGTTAATAAGAGAAAAGAATTGAATTGGCTGATAAATAATTCACCCCCCTCTCAGTTATCCTTTGGGACTATTCTAAAAGAAACCTCATTGCAAAAATAAAAAGGAAAGCAAATAAACTATGTAAAGACTCTAACCTTTCATTCCCTATGGTTTCAGCCATATCCACCGGTGGATGCTTTGGTTAGAGCCATTTTGGGCACTATGAGTTAGCAAATGGAATTACAGACCAGTGACCTTGAAATTAATCTAACTCACTACTCCTATAACTTAAAAGAAACCTATAATATGAAAAAGAAAGCTAAAATGAAAAACTACACCCTCATGGGGTATGATCTCCTTTCCCAATCCATACACATTTGTATAGAATGCAGAAAGTACTATGAATCACAAGAATATAGTCATAAGCATCTGTACAGAAGTACAAAAAACAAGTTCTGCAATTAAAAACTTCATTAATCTTCCAAAAACATCAAATCCATGCTCATATACCGAGCATGAGTGGTTATAATCTCTCTAACTTCATTTTGCAACTTCTTGTCAAGAAGTTGCAAAAGTTGCTCGAGCAACTTTTCAAAGTTGCTAGCAACGTTTGAATTTTGATCAATTTGACTCCTTTTGTCAACTCTATGGTCATGGTTGACTTCTATGACCCTATTTAGGACATTTAGGGTCCTAAGACACAGTAAACCCAAGATACACACAAATAACACATTTTGTCTTTCTAGGTCAAAATGACCATAAAACACCTAGTGAGCACTCTTGGCTCTTATAAAAATGAAGTTGATCAACATTGTATCCAACCTATTGGATCTTATTCCAATCCACACATAAACACCTATTACAACCATAAAACACATTAACACATAAAAATGGGAGGTGCTTTGCACCAATATGGCATCCACATCCAACAACAAGGTTAAGAAAGGATCAGAAATGTTGGTAAGAAATGCTTTATGTAACCCTCCAGAGTTTAAGCTTTATTTGGCAGTTGTGGAAGAAGTAGATCCATTGGTACCTCATTCCCTAATTCTTCCAAGGGTATTAATGGTCAATGAAATTCAAAACTTATATATTGAAATATCCAGGATCTTGGAACAATTGAGATGAATTCAGCATATGAGAAATTATGCGTGGGAATCTGAATCCTGAGCACAAGAATCTAGAGGTTAAAGGTTTAACTCACATCCTGCACATTCCAAAGAATTTCCAATTCAAATGGATTAGATTCATTCTTAGCCGCATTCATGACATGAAACTATGGTTGGAACAACCTATAAAGAACACAAAGATAATGATACATTGAGTAACAGGGTATCCCATGCTTAACAAAGCTAAAGCTACCAAAACCCTAACAAAAGATAAGCTAGCTGAGTTAACTCTTTCCAAGTGGGATGACAAAGGCATGAGATTGAACAAAGTTACTGACATGGAATCAAAATTTTGGATTCATGTGATAGCTCACAAGATATATAGTTCTAGCAGACCTAATAGTATACCTTGTGAAGCTGTGGACTTAGCATACAAGGTGGTGAAAAACAATATGGAATTTGACCTAGCCGAGTTGCAACTCATTAGGCTAAGCAAGAATATGGAAATCATCTAGGCATAGAAAACAAATCCATGTAAGTTCAGTTCTCTCTTGGTATGCATATTATTTTATTTTCAGAAGTTCTTTCCTTCTAAAGGGATAGTAGCATGGAAGAAGGATAGACCCATAATTCATCAGATAAATGAATTCATAGATGAGTTAGGAGATAATTATGAGAATATCATGGATGGATATTTTGAGAACTTTAGATAGAAAATGTAGGGAAGATACATGATTCCTAAATAACTAGTTGAAAATTATAAGGATGATATTTATTTTCTAGTTGATTGTGATAAGATTTACATACGAGCTGTAAAACCTAGGGTTACATGGGAAAAACCTCTTGCATATGAGGTTAGCATAGATGAAACCTAGAACATCATTGAGGCTCTTGTGAATGAGCCTTCCAATCCCAAGGCACCATACTTTGGTACCTATGAAGAAGCAAAGAGCAGGATATCTATAGAGATAGAGATTCCTAAGATTTTGAAGAGAGGAAAGAAGAGGTTAGAAATGTCTGAAAAGAAATATGGAAAGACCTTCGACTCTCCTTCTATCACTGAAAGTAAAGATGATATAGTTAGGATAGAGGATGATTCATATGAGAAAGAAGAAGAAGAGGTGGAAGTAGAACCTCCTAATAAGAAAAAGAGGCTAGCTCTCAAAAGAACACCTAAAGCCCCCACACCTATCATCCCTACAGGAAAACCAAGGAGATCAAGAAGGAGATTTTTATTGGGTAAAGAAGATGATGATGATGATGAAGTTGAAATAGGTGTCTTCAAGAAACAACCACCTACACTTGAGAAAGATATCAAAGATCTGAAAGGAGGCAGTGGTATGGGTTCTCTTAAGTCATTAAATTATGCTTGAAGGACTAAGGATGAACAAAAGAAAATAGAGGAAGCAGTTGTGGAGAAAATGGAAAAATGGAAATATGACCCTTCCGAGTTGAAGAGCCATATGATAGAATATTTGTTCAAGGTAGTATCAATTCCCTGGTTGAATCCAGTCAGAACTAAAAAAGACATAAGAAAACAAACCTTAAGGGAATTCATGCCTGATATAAAAAAAAAGAGGCAATGACCAAATATGTAAAGAATCACACTCCCATATTCAGATCCTTTCAGATACTGATCAAGAAGATAGAAGATATTTTGAGGTATGCTACAATAGTGTGGAAATCCATATTTGAGGTCATGGAAGAGGATAAGGTAGAAGTACTGAGAATAGATCCTCCTAAACAGACCAATGATGATACATTACCTGAGGTACAAACAATTGAATAATCTAATGCTGAGAATATTGCAATGGAAGTAATGACATCATTTCCCCAATCACATATCCACAACATATTGTCTCTGGCAAAAGACAAGGTTACAAAATCAACATCTGAAATAGTAGGAACCAAGTAATAGACTCCACCTACTACTGGGCCCAGCACAACCAAGTCACAGATGGACAAGGTAAATTTAGCTAGTATTGATTCTTCAGTTACTATTGATTTAAAAATTGATATAGTAAAGGTCAATGACCTAATCCAATTGAATACTAAGGCACAAGTTGAGGATGGAAAAGGTAAGGAAATTGTTCCTTCACCTATTCCCAAGATCAAAGGTAAGTAAATTGTTCCTTCACCTAATCCCAAGATCAAAGGTAAGGAGAAGGAAGTGAATACTGATGAGATTGATATGGAAAAAGACATTGTGATTCCAAATTGGGATCTTTCCAACTTATCACTAGAGAAAATGGAAATACTTGGAGAACTATAGAAGAAAAGAGAAATCCAAAAGAAGCTCTAAGAAGATAAAAAGAGGAATAGAGTACTTGAAGATGTAAAAGGCATATTCATAGAGACACTACAGATTGAGTTCAATGAGAATGACTCCATTATGGATCAACTTGTTGACTTAGTGCATAAGTTTAATGAGGACATGAATGGTCAAGAGAAACTGCTTGAGAAAGTAGAGAGAAAATTTGAAAACAAGGTTCTAGAGAATGTTGCAAAGAAGATTGCAATTGACCAAGTGCAGCTAACTAATGTTATTAGCTCTCTAGAAACCACTGTGACCAATGTAGTATAATTTTTTGTAAATTTGAGTGATACCTCTAACTTTACTATGGATATAAAGAATAAGTTAGCAAAGATCAATGTAGATATAAAGTAAAGTACAAAGCAATTAGCACTTGATTTGAACATAGGCTTAGCACGCCATTTGAAGATCAAATATCTTACCAATCTACAAGCTAAGTTACTGAGAGAAAAATCAAGTACTAGGGAGTCTCTTTCAGCCATACAAAGCCAACTCATACCACACATGGATGCTATATAGAAACACGTTACACATGCCAAGACACTCATCTATGACAATAACTTCTCAGTTAAAGAACTTATGATAGAGTTGTCAGCCGAGCTACAGATTGAATATCACATCATGAAGGTGCTATAGGAAAATTGGGACAACACTCTGTCTCAAATTTTGAAGGTACATTGTGATTTCCTATCCTACTTTGGAATTACCTTATAGATACAGTTTGGCATTTTTTGTCAAAAGAAAGGGGGAAAGGTCATCATTGTATATACATTGAGGAAATACATGTGCAGTGAAGTAGAGAAGAAGATATATATATAACAAAAACAATTTTGAAAAAAAAAATAGAGTCAGTTGGACCCGAGCAACATAAAAGGTGTCAAAACCTGAGTAGATAGTAAGGGGTTTTTTTGACTTATTAGATTCAGAGTACAATGATAATTTTTTTGTCACTAATGCCAAAGGGGGGAGATTGTGGAATTTATGGCAAGACATGTTGTAAATTAGTGTCAAAACACTTAGTCATTCAATATTGCCTGAGTGATCAATGTGATCTAAGTAATCAGTATTGCTCGAGTAACCAGTGTGACCCAAGTGATCAGTATTTCTTGAGTCATTCAACATTGCCCAAGTGATCAGTGTGACCCAAGTGATCAACACATTGCCTGAGTATCAGTTTGTCACACGAGTAGACTTCTAGACCTGAGTGATTGTATTGGGCCAACTTTTCATATATTGTTTAATATTATTATATCTAATGGAAGCCGACCTATGAATTTAATTGTTTTGGATGAGATATATATGTATGTGTACTAGCATGAGGAAGAAAACTGATACTATCAGTAGTAGAAAAGTTAGATGTTTTGCATGCAAGAAATTTGGTCCCATTGATAGTCAATGCACTACAAAGAAGCAAGAAAAGAATGGAAAATAGATTTTTCTATGGATAAAATGCAACCTATCTAAACTTACTATTGATAATTGCAAAACCAAAAAGGTGGACAAAGAGGTTTAGGAGAGAACAATAAAGTGCAGAAAATTGGTTAAGGAATGGAGAAGAAAATGGATAGGAAGGACAAGAATGACAAGAGAGTATAAAGGGATATCAGAGGAAAAGGAAAAGGAAAAGGAAAAGTAAAAGTGAAATCGTACAAAAAACATAAGCATAAGAATAATTCAAGTAGAAAGAAGAATAATCCTAGTAGAGAAAAGGGATCTACTAGAGATTCCAAAGGAAAGAGAAAAATGCTCACCCCTCCTAATCTAAACAAAAAGATACAGGTAAGCACATAAATCTAGTGAGCTCAAAATTTTATCTTTAAGTAGGATTGATTTGAGGAGGATGCTACTTAGGTGGAGTAGTAGTAATGAGTTAAGTTGGTTATGGGTGTCAAAGAGAGAAGGAGATGAATTCAAAAAGTGAGGTGGTTATACCTTTGTCATTTATGCCAAAGGGGGAGAGAAGCATGTATAAAAAAGATCATATACTTGTAGATAATAAATAGATTCACTTAAAGAGAGGATGGTGAGAAGAGTATGTAATTAGATTGGATCCATGAGAAGCTTATTCCCAAGGGGAGAAGAGATAAACAGATCCTAAAGGAGATGAGTTTGAGAGACTTTGAAAGATAATCATGGATATTTTTGGTAGTACTATTGATTATATTTTTAGAAGGGAGATTGTTGGTTTGTGATCGCATTACTTATTTTTAACATCATATATTTCCATCAATGGCAAAGGGGGAGATTATTGGCAGGATGGAAGTTGGATGTGTTGGCATTGATGTCAACATATCAGTAGATTTGATCAGAAGGTCTAATTGTTTGATGTTAACTTATTTGTTGCAGTTTTTCTAGTGGAACAAGATGTTCATAGATCCAGTGAGGTACATATATTTCAGATTAGGTGTAGCGCACCTTATGGGATGTTGGTGAGGTTTTCTAAGTCCATGTTAAGTTGCAATTATTGACATGAATATTTGAGTATAGTTTAAAAATAGAGTTGGTAACTGGTAGAGAGTATGGTTTATAGATTTGATAGTGAGATAGAAAAAGGTTCATCAAGGAGTATGTTTGGGATATACTCAGGTATTCCCAATTAAAAGGTTTCATAATTTAGAGATCTATAAAGCATATTTTTATTGTCACAGACGATGAGTACAGTGTTCTTGAGAAACAGTTTAAAAAGTGATGGAAAATCCAATGTATGGGATGGATTTAAATGTTTTTGTGTTGTTAATGATGCTAAAGGATGTTCTTGAAGTGTGTGCTTGATTATTTGGCGTTCCACATGGATTGCAATGATTATATTGGTGGATTTTTTGGTCAACAATAATAATTTTATTATATTATTTTTTTCTTGGGTGATTGGGTTGGTAAATCATGTTGTGCAAGATCAAGGCATGAAATATAGAAGAGTTATGATCTCAAGGAAGTTATTATGGATTGTGGCTATTGTTTTTCAGTGGAAGAAGGAGATAAATTGTGATTTTGGGCATGTGATTTCAAGTTGAAATCAAGGTGGTTTGTGACCTTATTATTCATCTAAGTTGATGATATAAATTTGTTTCAATGTTTGATGTAGATGTGTTGATCATAGATATGAATGTTAGATATTTATAGAAGATCAAGAGCCTAATTTAGGGGTGATCAAAAGTGTTTCAACAAGGGGTTGAACAGAGGTCTAAATTGTGATACGTTGAAGCTGTATCAAACATATGGTAGATTTCTGTATAGTCAAAAAATGGAAGCACTTCCATAGGAGAATGGTTTAGCCTTCTGAGTGAGTGGTTTGGGGTCATGAAAAGAACCTCTAAATGGGTTCCTAATCTTGACATGGCTTACCCCTGACCTGCCTTTCTAACCTCCATTTCCTGACCTAAATTCTGCATTTTGGGTCTCTAACCTGTGATCCTCGGATTTGAGCACAGGGTCGACCTCCTAGGACAGGGTCAACCTCAGCCATACCCTAGTAAATGGTTGACCTTGGCCCTATCCTAGGACAAGGCCAACCTTGAACCTATCCCTGGGTCCAAATCCTGGGAACTTTTGGTTTCCAAGATGTCGGTCTTCACAAAAAGTCTATTCCCGCTTCCGGGTCGGCTGTTTCGGGTTCCGAATTGGTTGATTCCTAAATTATATTTAATATAGGTCCTCTCCTAGGGGTAAAGGCTTAAATGATGATTTAATTATCCTATGTAGGCCTCCTTAGAATATTATGCCCTAGTTTAATATAAAAGGGAGCTTTCTCCTCTCATTTTCTCTAAGCATCATTACGCAATTGAGAAGGATTTTCAAGTGCAATTCAAGCAAGCTAAGGAGAAAGATTTCAAGAAAGAATCCATCCATTCTCGATCATTCAAGCATCCATTTTCATGAAGGAGATCCATTGGAGGCCATTGAAGGATTCAAGCTACATAGTGCCCTTTTGGTGATCTCTCCATCCACCTTCTTCCAAGCCTCTTCCAAATTCAAGAACCCATTCAAGAATTGGTGTTGGAGATCTACAAGAAAGAGATTGAAGACATACTTCCATTCTAAATTCCATGTTTTGAAGCATACTTGTGGATCCATGGATTCGAATCCGCCACAAGGATATTACAAGCAAGGTGAATTTGAGTTTTGCTTTGTTATTCTTTATGCAATTTTCAATTACATATATTAAGGTTAATTCCAAAACCAAGGTTTGACCAAGGCAAACCCCTTTCCCCCAACAAACAAACATTTTTCTTGTAGGTACTGGTTTGGGACTGTAGATCTGAGGCTAGATCTGGATACCCTTTTCAGATTTCTTTCAGACTGTGCAAATAGGGACACTATCAGAGTTCAGCAGATTGAGTTGGCAAAAGTGGTACATGGTCGACCTTTTTCATAAGATGACATCGGAACAGAAAAATATTTCTGGGTTTTGTCCATCTCTGTGTTCTGGTTCGGTATCAACTGTCATCGTCTCCAGAAATAGTCTACAGATCTCAGAAAATAGCAATCTTTGATCTACCATTTTGTAAGGTTGGTACTTTCTCCTATTCTTTTCAATTATAGTCATTAATCATATTTATCAATCAATTTATATAATTTAAGATCCCCTTTCTTGGTCTCTTTCCAAATAGTGGATTCATTTGTGTATTAACCCTTTGGGGTTGGTCAAAATTGAATCTCCTATTTGTGTATTTGAGGGTGAAAGAAAGGACTATCTTATCTTCCCTTAATCACAATCACAATTGCAATATACAATAAATCAAATTCAAGTAAGTGGAAAGTAGGGTTAAGGAAATCAACACAAATAACAATTAACGATTCAAACCCCCCCATTTACCAAACTTTTTCACATTTACATTTCCTACACCATATTTTTCTTCTTTACATTTTGGTGAACCCGCGATAGACAACTCTTTCTTTTTTGGTGGTAGATTTGCATTTTGTATGTTAGATCTTGCATGTTCTTTCAAATTACATTTCAATTAAATAGATCTAAAATTTTGTATTAGTTCATTTGCATTGTATTGGTGTATGAGCTTTACTACATCTAGTCCTACTTATAGTATCCCGGTTAGAAGAAGCTATAGACTTATGGGTTCCTTTGATCCTGAGTCTTCCACTCCTTTCCTTAGGATCCCGGATGACAACTTGATAACTCATGATTCTGATCCTTCTATGGAGCATAACTCTTCTCACTCATCTCATGATGAGGATGATGCTTTAAGAGTTCCTCCTGAGCAAGTGCAAAACCTTTCAACCAAACTTGATAAAATGGTTAATTGGCTTATCCAAGAAAACCATAATCAAGATTCCATCCAAGCTATAGAGGCTCTTAAAAAATTTCTCTATGATAATGATCAAGGTATTAATTTCTTGCATAGTATTACTCACCTTGTGAATTTGAATGTTAAACCTTTATCTCAAGAGGCTAAAGATTTAGGATTCACACCTATTGTCACTAGTGTAGGACCTTATTCTATTTCTCTACCTAGTATCCCTACTTATACTCCTCCTTTAATAACAACTTCTATCCCAAATGCACCTATTCCTGTGAGTGATCCACCGGTATCTTTACCTACCTCACAACCTTCATATCATAGTGTGCCCTTTACTTATACTAATCCTCTTCCAACTATGGTTCCTACTGCTCCATCAATTGTGTCTTCCATTCCTACTGCTTCTTACACTTTTCCTAGTGTTCCTAATATTTCTATGCCACCTGTTTCCTCTAATGATTCCACAATTATTAGTTTGGCTCAAATTGTGTCATGTTTACAACAACAACTTGCCTCTTTGACTCAATCCAAATTTAGCATTCCTACATGTGATATGGGTAGCCCTTTATCCCTAGACATCATTCGTGCTACTATCCCTCAGTAAGACAATATGCCTCATCTTGAGACTTACAATGGCAAAGGTGATCCTGTCACCCATGTTAAAACATTTCAAATCCTTTGTAGTGATTATGCTCATGACCATAGGATTTTGGATAAATTGTTTGCTAGAACCTT
>MU226799.1:68056-115061 GCA_018584345.1 Thuja plicata | reverse complement strand
AATAAGTAAATTTACCGAGTTACAGCAGTTTATATCTAAGACATCTAAGGGACTTGTGGATTTATTTTTGTGGTAACTGATTCACCCCTCCCCTCTCAGTTACTCCATCCATATTTCCAACACATAGGGCCATATCAAATGTGTAGCATCACACTACCCAAAGAATCACATAAATTACGAAATGCATTTGAACCTCCACATTTCTATGGTGAGATCCATACTCCACATCCTATTTCATTCACTTTCTATATGTCCAGATTAGAAATCATCACAATATATTTACATACCAAAACAATAATTGCATCACTTGATAACAAAGTTTATGGATCACCAGGAAAAACAATAACCAAGACCAAAACCAAAATCTTAATACAATTCAAATCACATCTGCATATAAATTTTTACATCTTCAACCATGATTATTGAAGCACAAACCTTCCAAAAAACACAACTGAACAATTGTCATATTCAACCGTATAACTCTGTTCGTGAACCATTGACTTCTAAACCTAAGAATATAGAATTCAAACATTAATAAACATCATTCTCATGATCTCTGGAATACATACCTATATTCCACTATTCTGTAGCACTGAATACATACCTATCTTCTACTATTTTGTAGCACTGAGTACATAAGAACAAACATTTCCAACATACAACATTACTTCTTTGGTCCACCAACTTCCTTCTTTAAATATACTCAAACATGTCACCAAAAAAATACTTCCATACCATCGTGTTTAATAAACCAAAAACACCGCCAGACTACAATGTTTGACATCAATGACAATAGACAATATGCTCAATGAGACATATATTTCCAACATGTTTTAGGCTTCCTCTTCTTCTTGTCTTCAATTTATGGCTTCTTCAATTTGGTTTTTGATTACTCCATGTTTCATACAACTAGAAATCCTACTTGATCTTCGTCAAAACTTCCATCAAGATCTAAGTCCCAAAATACACTCTCTATGTCCTCTAGTCCATGTCCCTCTTCCCCCTCATATTATAGAGTAATGGAATATATGATAGCTTCATCAATCAAGATATTTGTCAACTCCTCTACTTCTTTAGAAACACCCCCTTTTCTCTATGCATTCCTAAACAATTTCTCATTACAATTTTTCTCCTACTATCATATGTTGCTCCTTACTATTAGATTTTTAAGCCTTAGTTTTTATCCTCTTTTTTCAAACATGCCTTCATTAGGAATTTCCCAATTATCCATCCTTTCTTTGTCAACTATCTCATGATCATCATCATACAAATCCTTTCTTTGATTACCCTTATTATTTTCTAGGGGTTTCTTTGGCTGGTTCTAGAAATTCCCCATGCAACACATTTCTTCTATTGTAAGGGTATGTATTACATCCATCCTATTCACCTCCTACAACTGGTGGATCAAATCCTTCATAACCACTACTAGATCAATCATCTCTTTTCCCTTTAATAAAGGGGATTTACCCTACATTGTATCCACTTCTGTTTTCTGCTGATGACATAATATCTGTTCATACCCATTATCTCTATTGATATAAACTACTCAATTGGAAACTAAATTCCCATGTTGTTTGGATTTATATTTAGGGAAAAAGATTATCAAATCCTTCTCTTTTCATTTGTTTTCCATATTCCTCCATCTAAAGGAATCTATATCTCCAAAGGTAAGCCTTACTAAGGGTTATTCCAATACACTTTCACATATGCACCCCAAACTATCCTCTAATTTTTTGTCCAGTGATATGAGGGTTCCTAGTCCCCTACCAGTTTCTTTGAGTATGTCTTCCCCCCAATATTATGTTGAAATTTTATATATTCAAACCTATATCGGGCCTTTCTTAAATATATGCTCCCAGGGATAAAAATGATGACACCATTCAACTAGATGCATCCCTGTGTTATCCAAATAATATGGGCCACTATTTAGGGATTTCCATTTTTCTGATTGATTGGGGAACTCTATAAAAAAAAGTAGTTATTAGGAAGGGCAATGAGATGGATATGGGTTCCCCAGTACTTATGACACCAATATTGTATGTTTTCCACCTTCGTACACCCACCTCCCCATTTGATAAATATTCTAATTTCCTTTAAATTATCTCTTACTTTCCTCACTTTATTCTCATCAATAGAAATAAACCAATTTATCAAACAAGAATTGGACGACTTACTAAGAAAAGCCGCATGTTGGTGTTATGGCCCCTCATCTCTCACTATTTTCTCTTTCTATTTTAATGATCTTCTTCAGAATTCACATACCCCTACATTCAAAATTGAATAGTTCTTCCTTTTCCAATTTTTCATATGTGACTACCTTTAGAATTTTTGTTTGTCTGATCCACCCATTCTTTCCATTCTTGAACCCAGTATTACTCAAGAAATCAAAGAGACAACTATTATTTTGGTAGTTGCGTTGGTCTAATTTCCTATTCTAATTGGATTTATTCCTAAGAGATCCTCTCCTTTGTGGTTGTAACCAAGGAAGACCTTATTGTATAACTTGATAGTGACTCCTCTTTGAAAACCCACCCCATCCATTATGGACATGGCTAGTTTGTTGATAATTCCATCCTCAATCAAGTAGCCTAAGGTTACCATTGTATGTTTTCCACTCCTATTTGAAATATTTATCCACCCATATTCCATTTTCATACACCCATAATTGTTTGTGGTCCTCCACCCCTTTCCTAGTGACATTGTTGTGCTAAAGCTTTGTCTCCTCTAATTCCCTCCAGATTTTCTCTCTGGATTGTCTTCCTGCCTGATCTCCTCACCTTCCTTCCTATCCTCCTCACTCCTTAAAATAACCATTCAAAATATTTATTTATTATATTATTGCATAAGAAAAAAATTATATTCAAATACAAATGTTAATTTATTATGAAAGTATTATTTTAGTTTTAGAGTTTTTTTACATATTGTGTTAAAGAAAAGAAATATAATATTATGAAAATTGGGATAATGTGAAAGACTGTCTTAACATCTATAATGGTATAAAAATATTTATAAAATATTAATAAGTGTAATAAATAATCATGACTTATAGGTAGGAGGTAGGTATCCTTTTTTACACAAAAGGAGTTATTACACCAAGAGATGTTTCTATAGTCATAGTATGGTGGAATGTTCCATGTTACAAAAAATTGATTAAATTTGGCATGAAAAATATAGTTAAATGAAAGAAAATGTAGTGAAATATTTAATGGGTTATTAGAAGATTTATTTCAATTTAGTCTCCTCTTGCATGTAATCGGTGATAAATTTAGTATCGATTCACCACTCTTAGGATAAAGAAGAATTTGTTGAAAGGATGTATATGCAGAGACTAGGAGTTACTGCTTGTATCATAGAAAAATTGAAGCACTTACATTTAGGACTAGTTTAGCCCTTCAAGTATGTGGTTTGGGGTCATGTCAATGCCTTGAATGGGTCTTTGACTTGGATCTAGTTTTCCCCTGCTACCTTGTTTTCCACTTCTCTCCTACCTATTTCTAGTATCCTGCTCTGAGATTTTTGAGTTTCTTGACCTTAGGGTCAAGTTCAACCTTGACCCTAACCTAGTTCAAGGTCAAACTCAACCCTAACCTAGCAACCTTGACCCAGGGTCTAAATTTCAAATTTCAAAGATTTCTAGATGTCGAGGTTCATAAAGAATTATTTCCTACTTCTAGGTCAGTTGTTTCAGGCTCTGAAATGGCAACTCTTAAATAAATTTTTAATATAGGTCCATTTATAGGGGTATGAGCTTAATTGGAATTTAATTCTCATATGTCGGCCTCTCTAGAAGTTTGTGCCCTAGACTAGTAAATAAGGAAGCCTTTCTCCTCTCATTTTCTAAGATGAAGAATCAAAGAAAGGACAAGAAGGATAATTAACATATAATCTATCAAAGGGCTCATCTACATTCAATAATTCAAGAATTCAAGAATTCAAGATCAAATTCATCTAGGAGATCCATTAGTAGCATTGAAGGATTCAAGCTCTATGGAGCCCTCTTACTGAATATTTCTCCATCTAGATCCATTCAAGGTTCTTCCTATTCCCAGATCCATTTAAGATTGGTGTTGAAGATCTAAAAAAAATTGATTTGAAACATCCTAAATCCTAAATCCTAAATCCTACATTCTACATCCATTTGGTGCATCCATACTTGTGGATCCAAGGATTCAAATATTCCACAAGGGTTTCAACATAAGCAAGGTGAATTGTTCTCTTTACTTTGTTTATTACTGCAATTTCAATTATATTTTGAGGTTAATTCCAAAATCGGGGCTTGAACAAGGAAAAACCATCCCCCAACAAACAAAACCATTTTTTTGCATGTAGAAGTATGGAACAACAAATTATAGAGAAGATTCAGATACCCTTTTTGGAAAACATTTGGGATCTGCGAACAGATTTTCCATCAGAGTAGTAGAGGTCAAGATCAACATAAAGGGGTATAATTGTGCCCTCGTATTTGGGTCAAGGTTGACCTAGCTCAGAAAATAAAAATACTTCTGGCTTTTCTCTGTCTCTATGTTTCTGTTCTAGATCTGGTTGTAGAATTTCCAGAAACTCAATACAGACACCAGAAAAAAGTGATTTCCAAATGTGCTATACTTTGAGGTTAGTATTTGTCTTCAATTCATTTAAATTAAGATTTTAATCATTTCAGATCTATTTCACACTCTCCTCCAAAAATGGAACATAAGGTTTTCCTCTTTCTTCTTATTTCTAATCGATTGATTCATTTGTGCATTGACCATTTTCTTGTGGTTAATCAATTTGGATCTTTCCTTTGTGAATTTGGGGCTAAGAGGAGAATCTTACCTTCCCCCACTTTTCAAATGTAAAGGTTATTATTTAGAGGTGCAAGTTTCTTGTTCCCATTACCTCTTTACATTTTGGTGAACCCGCTTATGACAACTCTTTCCTTTGTGGTGTTATATTTTCATTTCATATTAGATCTTGCATGCATATTAGATTAGCCTTCTTTTATGTTCTTGCATGTACATTTCAAAAATTTAAAAAAATCATATAAAGAAAAAATACAAAAAAATTTATTTGTTCATGCCTTGTGTTTTCCTAATTTAGTTCATTTTCATTGCATTGGTGTATGAGCTTTACTACATCTAGTCCTACTTATAATATCTCGGTAATAAGAAGTCAAAAACTTATGAGTTTCATTGATCCTGAGTCTTCCTCTCCTTTCCTTAGGATCTTAGATGACAATTTTATCACTTATAATTCTAATCCTTCTACGGAGAAAAACTCTTCTCACTCATCTCATGATGAGTATGATGCTTTAAGAGTTCCTCCTAAAGAAGTCCAAAAACTTTCAACTGAACTTGATAAAATGGGAAATTTGCTTATTCAAGAAAACCATAATCAAGATTCTATTCAAGCTATAGAATCCCTTAAGAAAGTCCTTCATGATAGTGATCAAGGTGTCAATATCTTTTCTAGTATCACTCATCTTGTGCATTTAAATTTCAAACCTTTAGTTCATTAATCTCAATATCTAGGACTCACTCCTCTTGTCAATAGTGTAAAACCTTCTTTTTTTCCTTTACCTAGCATTCCTACTTACACTCCTCCTTTAGTGACTAATTCTTATCCATATTCTAATCCTATAGCTTTGAATATTCCACTTCCATCTCTTCATGTGAGTGTTGCACTCGTGTCTCTACCTACCTCACAACCTTCTTACCATAGTTTTCCTTTCATCAATTCCAACCCTCTTCCAACTATGGTTCCAAGTGTTCCACCAGTTGTGTCTTCCATTACCGCCACTTCCTACACTTTTCCTAGTGTTCCTAATGTTTCTATGACTCCTATTTCTTCTAATGTTCCACAATAATTAGTTTGGCTCAAACTGTATCCTCTTTACAACAATAACAAGTTGCATCCTTAACTCAATCCAAGTTTATTATTCCTACACGTGACATCGGTAGTCCTTTATCCCTAGACATTATTCATGCTCCTATCCCTCAGCAAGCTGATATGCCTCATCTTGAGAATTACAATGGTAAGAGAGATCTTGTCACTCATGTTAAAGCATTTCAAATCCTTTGTAGTTACTATTCTCATGACCATGGGATTTTAGCCAAGTTCTTTTCTAGAAATTTTCATGATAAGGCCTTGCAATGGTATTGTTCCTTGCCTCCTTATTCTTTTGATTCTTTTCCAAAACTTGCTAATGCCTTTATCCAACAGTTCAAAAATAACATTGGTCCACAAGCATCCTTAATTGATTTGATGCATTGTAAACAAAATACTAAAAAAATTTGACTGAATTTATTGGTAGATTTAAGAATTTGTATGCTCAAATTTCTTATCCTATTCCTGATATTTATATTCAACATATGTTTATTTCAAATTTAGAAAAGAATATTAGAGATAAGATTTTGCTTACTGAATTTACCTCTTTTCAACAACTTTGCTTAGCGCTTCATCATTATCAATTACAAGTGAGTCAATTTGAGAAAAACACTCCAATGGCTCCTGTTTCAGTTGATAAGAGTGATGCTACTCCTAATCCCAACAAGTTTCAGAAACATAAAAACTATGTCAAGATAAATAAGCAAGAAAATAAACAATGCCACTTCTGCATCCACTTCTTTTCGTTTGAATCGTACATTTACTCTTCTTTTTGTATCTTTACATTCTATTATGAGTAAGTTTTTGAATGCTAATATGATTACTTTGCCTCCTATTTGACCTCTTCTTCCTACTACAATTTCATCCAAATCCTTTGATCCAAAAGTCTTTTGTCAATACCATCGTCAGAATGACCATGATACTGAGAAGTGTTATTCTCTAAAACATAAGGTTCAAGACTTAATTGATTCTAATGCTTTATCTGTTGATAATTTTGATGGTAGTGGGAAAAATATATCTCTCCTCCTATTCAAAACCTCCAAATATATATGAATCTTTTTCATACACATGATACTAATACCATTGTTCAACCATCTTCTGTAGATATTGTTTATGATTCAAAGATGGATGATCTTAATCATATTGTTAACAATGTGGAGCATGTTGTTTTGTCTCAACCTGTATCTCCACCCTAGCCTAAATCTCAACCTCATGTTCAATTTCCTCCGCCTAAACCTCAACTTCATGTTCCACCTCAACCTAATCCTAAAATGAAACCTCAACCTAAACCTCAAAAATAACCTAAGAATTAAAGACCTAGGGAAATCTCAATCGCCTTTGATGATTCTAAGACTATTAAAGCTCCTGTTGGTCCCCTCTACATTTATGCTAGGTTTGCTAAGATAGCTATGTGTGGTTGTCTTGTTGATCCTACATTTTTAGTCAATGTCATTACTGAAGAAAACATTTTTTTGAAGAACTTACAATGTGATTGTTACAATACATCTAATGTGACGATCCAAACTTGTAATGGTTTTCTCTATCCATCATTTGGATCTATTAACTTTCCTGTTGAAATTTGTAGTAAAGTTGTGGATACTACCTTTGTTGTGGTCCCTACTTCTGATCAGTTTCAAGTTAATCTTGGTTTTCCTTGGTTGACTTCCATGCATGTCGTTGCTTCTCCTATCCATAAGTGTTTTAATTTCATTCATGATGAAGAAATGAAAACCATTAATCATACTTTATGTTAACCTTCTAGGCCTAGTGATTATGTTGCCCTTGAATTATTTTGGCCTTCATTACCTAATTCATGTTCTTCTCAACCTGATAACCTTTTTCTCTCAGATAAATGCTGTAAACATCACAATATTGTTGAGTTAAGCATGCCTTAGATGGATCTTAATCGTGGTCTTTTGCCTAGGCCTTTCATACCTCCTTTTCCATTGCTTCTAGTTCTGTTAATCAAGCTCCTAGTGTTTTTTTTCATCCTACTAAGAATCCTACTAATCATCCTATAGGACTTGTGAAGGAACCGATATTTGTTCCTCTTAGTTCTCAACATATTTCTAACAAGACAAAATGTAATCGATCTCCCATTTGTAGACACCTAAAACTGGGCAGGTGTCCTAGAATCAAGCAAATATGGAAATCTCAATCAAATGCTCTAATTTTCATCAAAATGGAAATCAAATGGACATTTATGAATCAAAGTAGACAAAATCAAGTTAAATCAAAGGATTAATTAACCATGACATCAAATAATCAAATATAAGCCTAAAATGACCAATCAAAATTATATAATTGATTTTAATCAATTAATTGTATAGTTTTAATAAAAAATTGAATTGAACCTATTCATCCCTACATGGAAAATATAATTAATTGATTGAATTAAATAATCCTAATATCTTTCAAGATAAATTTGAGCAACCAATGGGAATTGAGAACACAAAGCACATGGATCACTCCTAAATTTGAATCTCAATCACTCATTTTCAACTTTGAATCTCAATCACTCAAATTTGTCCCTTTATCTCAACCTTTGAGACAACCATTTAAATTTTTGCCTCATTTGAAACCATCTCAAATCCTTTTACTCAATCAAGTAACTCTACCCCCTACATTTGGGAATTTTCTATAAATACAAGCCATTTTTAAGCATAATCATATCCTAGAAATTCAAATGCAAAGCATCAAACCTATAGCAATTTTTATAGCAAAGTTGAGAATAATTGAGAGATCATCATAGCAATTGAGCATTATGCATAGTATTCTAGTTGCATTTGGATTCACTATTATCATCATTTGAGAGAATTGAGCTAGATTTAGGCATACATTTTATCAATTTCTCATTCTAGGATTGTCACTAGTAAAGATTAAGGCTGAGAGCTTTACTAACATACTAGTTAGAGAACCATGAGATGATTATTGATTTACGTACAATTCTTTAGCTTAAATTGTTTATATCTTTCCATAGAATTGTAGCTAAATAAACTAATCTCATGAATGTGTAATTAATTCACACACAAATGGCACCCACTGTGGGGCCTTAGGCCTCTCAATCATTGTTTTTCAATGTTTTATATGTGTTTTTCTTCACTTTTATGCAAATTTTGCAGATTTATAGAGAAGTGACACCTATGAACATTCTAATGACATGTGACAGAAGATAAACGACACTTGCAAAAATCCTTTGATTTCTGTCTTTATTCTTCTATCGCCCTTGAGATAATTTGGCATGCCTGTGAGTGTAAAGCGTCACCTATAACTTGGGAAAAGCCACCTCGAAACTATTATTTGACACCTAGTAGCTTTTATTTTGCACAATTTACGTTTTATTTAACACGTGTGATTTAAAGTTTCACGCCTAGTAGTTTTTAACTAACACTTAAGTCACTAGAAAGTGATGCCTATGTTGTTTTAAATAACACTTAGGAAGATTTAAATGATGCCTGCTAACTGTTAAATTTTGCCTACTGCATTCTATATTCTTATACTGATTAATCATTAAATTCATATTTTTAATTCTCTGTCGACTATGTTTTTATGCAGATGAACATGCATCCAAAAGTGTAGAAGCCAGAACTCAGGGTCACAAAGGAAAACAAAGAGGTAAGAGCCTTAAAAAAACACTCTAAATATTTGCATAACACTAGTATTTTGGATAATTTAGAGGAAGAAGAACACTTGTATGAGAATTACATAAAATTTAGTAGTGCATACTAGAAGAAATTTCCCACTCTTAATTAATTTGATGCTTTAAGTTCTTAAAAGTTATTTTTTGCAAAATTTATCAAAAGAACTTATTTGCATTTTTTCTTTGCAATTTTTTCTTCACTTTTTTCTTTTGTGTTGACTAACTTGTTGGTGGAGCTGGAATGGGAACTGTCGCCACTAGGTGAGTAAGAAAAACAAGCACAAAAAATTCAAAAAGTGTGCCTAGCCATTGCTAGCTTTGAAATAGGTATTTTTCTTATGAAGCTTCTTTTCCCTTAATTTGTGGCATTTCATTTAAACTAGTCTAAATAGGGAAAACCCTATTATTGTCCATCTTGAATAAAGCATTAGGCATATGCTCTCAACTTCTTACAATTTGATCAAAAAATGAAACATGTTGCGTTTGAGGTGGTAGAAATAAAGGGAGGAAATTAACCACACACTTAAATTATAAGAACCTCTTTGTAATGAGGTTGAGAAAGAACCATTTTTTTGAAGTGTTTTGAACAAGGAACAAAAATAGGGATATCCTCTTCACTTTTTAAGTAAATCAAATTCCCAAACTTGTTGAACTAAGTTTGATTTCTTACTTTCCTATATATGCTAGTTAAAATAGAGCTTTAGAGGGCCTGCCTCTTGAGAATTTCCTTATGAGGAAGGTGAGAGGGAGTGACCCAAAGTGGGAGACAATCTCTTTTTCCGTGATACCGTCCGACCCACTATAAATAAATGCATTCTTCCTTAATGGGAAGGTGACTAAATTGTGTGCAAGTCTCTTCACTTCCTCAAGTAGTCCTTTGGGATTGCGCAAAATCATACTTTTGTGCGTGTGGGAAGCCCACAAGGGGGTAAACAAACTTGGCATATTTTAGAACATAGGTGATCATTAAAATCCCAAATAAGTAGTAATCCTACCTTTTAGAGAAAAAGTGTTTAAAAGCCAAATTTGAATTTAGGTAGACTGCATGGAAGATATTCTTGTGCTATACTTGTTAAAATGACTGAGAACATACACATTTAGTGTTGTTTTAGGGACATGATGCAAACTTGACATGTGTGTTGCATTGTATTTCAATTTTCAAGCAAGAATATTCTACAGATCTGATTAGAACTTTAAAACTTTTTTTAAAAAATCAAAAATTCTAAGATAAACAATCTGGATCTGTAAAGTGCCACCTATGAACAGTTAAATGATGCCTATGACATTTTAAACAATGCCTATAAGCAATTAAATACCGCATAAGTCATTGGAAAGTGACACCTGGAAACATTTTAACAATGCCTATTAACAGCAAAAAGTCTCCTACTCAACTGCAAAGTGCCACCTACATAAATTCCAGTCAATGCCTGTTAATAGTTAAGTCACACCTACACACAGACAAGTGACACCCAAAAAAAAAGAGGGGCAAACAGTGGATATTTCTCGAAGGATTGGAGAAAATTGGATTTTATTTTTGAGTACCCTTTTGGGTTTTCCAGCTATTCATAATTTCAAACTGATCAGAATCCCTAGTTTTGGAAATTTTGCAAAAAATCATAAGGGATTGATATACTTAAGTGAGAAAGCCAACATTTTTAATGCAATTAATGTCCATGCCAAATTTTAATCAATCTCACTAAATTAAGAATCCTCTACAATTAGACGGTTCATATCTAAGGCAGGAGCTTCCTTCTCCAAGTGACACGTTCACTTCTTCGAGACCAACACAAGAACCTATAAGAGAAGAGGAACCAACTATGTCTTTCCCCTTTGGAAACATTGACCCCGATCAAATCAACCATGCTAATAAGGATATGAATAACAATGGAGGTGGTGTTATTGATAAAAATAATAACAACAGAGGAGGAATTTACCCTAATAACCAAGGGTTAAACAATAACAATAATGGAAGAGCAATGGAACCTAACAACCAAGGGTTAAATAACAACAACAAAGGGGGCAATGTTGACCCTAATGATGAAGAATAAAACTATGAGAAGGTTAACGAAGCCATACAAAGCCCATTCTTTATGAGACTCATGGAGAAAGTGTTGGATAGAGATAGGGAGAAGTACTTTTTAGACCTAGCCCAAGCGGGTCTTAAACTCCCTCATGATTATCATGTCAATCAACTCAAATAGAAAGAAGCTAAGGCAAATCCTATTGATATCATGAACAAACAACTTAAATTATTCCCAGTGCAATTGGACACAATGAAATAAAGTGGGGCTCCTAAACCATTTTCCATCAAAGCTTTGTGTCCTTTTCCATTCGATAAAACCCTAATTATTGTCCCATTCCCAAATAATGTTGTTTTCCCTAAATACGATAACTATGAAGGAACATCCGATCCCCAAAACCATTTAAGGAAATTTTGTGCATTAAGCCTTGATTTTATGCATGATACAACATATTTAATGAGGTTGTTTCTGAGGAGATTAGGAGGCATGGCAATGGAGTGGTTCTCCAAGTTACCCTCCGGCATCTGAACTTTCAAAGAATTGGCCTCAAAATTTGTGACTCATTATTCCTACAATATCAAAAATGAGGTTACGATGATAAATTTATGTAATTCCAAGAAATGAGAGGGAGAAGGATTCCTACTTTTCATACAACGATGGAGAGCGGTATTCGCTAGATACCCTCAAAGTGTACCTAAAAAAGAGAAGATGGACATCTTTATTAATAGCTTGACTATTGAGATGAATTACTAGTTAATGTTACAATGTCCTAGGTCTTTCCAAGACCTAATTGAAAATGAGGTTACCATGAAAGACGTATTAGTTACAAGTGCAGAACTTAAAATTTATAAAAACATTAACAAAAATACCTCCAATAACAATCAAAATAGAAATCCTCCTAACAATAACCAGTTTTGGATGAGGAATAACAACAAAGGAGTGGTCAATGATGGAGTTGTAGAGGAAAATAATTTGAAGGCCACCTCTTTCAATCTTACAAAAGGATCCACTCAAGATAACAAAGTGACTCAAGAACCCAAAGTACCTTTCAACAACAATACTAACAATAATGACTTTGGGAACAACCAAGGGCCTAACAAGCCTAAGCCATTATTTACACCAACTCCTAAAAGGAGATTCACACCTTTGGGTGAACCACTTGAGAAGGCATTGAGAACCCTCATTGATAATAAGATTATTTACTTACCTAGGGCTCAACCATATGTTGAACCACAAATCAAACCTATATGGTGGAGTGTGTCTAGTCATTGTGAATACCAAAGGAATCAAGGACATAAAACAAATGATTGCATGCATTTGAGACATGTAGTACAAGATCTAATTGATAATGGTGTGATTAAGGTAGAAGGACCTCAAAATAACAAAGACCACATGACATTAAAAACTCCTTTCTATAAGCATGAAAATAGTGAATCTTCCATTGATAGCAATGGAGGGAACAATGGCAACAATTCAAGGGAAAAAACAATGCAAACTTTTCCCATAGCTATGAAAATACTATTAATGCCCTATCTGGACATGATAGTAAAATAAATATTGTGGTAGTCAAAGAACAACCTAATCAAGAGACCTCTAATGTTGTAACTATGGGGCAAGAAGAAAGAGTTACCCTACAAGGAAGTGCCCCTAAAACTTTTGGTCTTACTTCAACAACTACTTTGGCTAAACCAACATCTTCTTCAATATTTAGCCTTATAGTTTGGTGGATCACTTGCAAAAAACTCCACCAGAAATATCTATCTTTGAGTTTTTTAAATGATATCATAATCACAAATAAATCTTGGAAAAAATCCGTAGAGGAGACTAATGTTCCTATAACCTTGGAGGAAGATAAGTTTCAAAATATGGTAGTCAATCTCATAGCCCCTCATTATCTTTCATTCTCTGAACAAGATGATATGTTTATTACCCACACTCAAAATTTTCCCTTGCATATAGAAGTGTTAATCCAAATTCATAGGGTTAAGAGAGTTCTCATTGATGGGGGAGCCGGTATTAATATTTCTACATTGAACCTTGTCAAACTTTAGGGATATCCAAATCATCCATTGATACCAAAAATAAAATTACCATTAAGGCTTATGATAAGGAAGAAATGTTTTCAAAAGGCATGATTGTTTTACCTATTCAAGTGAGACCTATCAAAAAAGACACCATATGTCAAGTTCTTGACATGAAATTAACTTATAATATCTTATTGGGAAGACCTTGGATTCATGAGATGCAAGCGGTACCTTCCACTTATCATCAATGCATAAAGTTTTCACGTATGGGTGAAGAGATCAAAATTGGAAGAGATTTTAATCCCTTTTAATATTGCAACACATTGAAGCCAAGTCATGAATAATTTATTCCTCACAATAGGGAAGTAGTCATCCCTAATGTCACGAATGAGGAACATAAAGAGGAAAGTTTGAAGTTGACATCAAATGCTACATCCATCTCAAACCCTAATCAAACTAACTCAATTACATCAACTAAGGGAAAGGAAAAGATAAGTTATGAGGGTCAAAATTCACATGGTAATTCAGTTAAGACTTCTAAATTAAAAATGGAAATTTTGAAACCTTCCAAGGAAGAAAGAGAACAAGCCAAGAAGGATCAATACCAAAGGATGAATGAATTGATGCATAAGTTTGAAAAACAATGTAGAATCAACTCGAAGGGAGTGGGGGAATATTTTGTTTCCCTATTTGATTTACCAACCTCTCCTAGGACACATGGAAAACCATCAATTTCTCATCCCCCTCATAAATATAACTCTCATTTTGCAAGAGAGAGTGACAAATCTGACTTAGAAAAGGAGGAAAATTAAGTACTACAATGGCTCTACAAGGAGGAAGACACTTCAAATAATCCCATTGAAAGAGTATAACACATCAACATTCAAACCGATCAATATGGAAAAAAGGTATTAAATTATGAAGAAAAATGGGATATAAGGGAAGAGGACCCTTAGGAGTCAGGAATAGAGGATTTCTAGAACCCATTGAACCATCTTGGAGATCAAAAGAAGAGAAATCTGGAATAGGTTTTCAACAGAATGGAGAAAGTCCAATTCCAATGCATGATTTTCATGAACATGTGCACATGTTAGGTTCTGAGAGTGAAGATGATTCTAGGGATTATGAGTGGGATTCCTTTTCTGAAGAATCTTGTCATGATATATAAGTTGATGTTATTCACACATATGCAACTATTCCCAATGTCACAAGTCAAGACAATGAACATCAAGGTTTGAATTCTACACAAGTATCAAGTGAATCTCAAGTTAACCCAATATAGGTAAAGCATCTAGGAATAATCAATGGATAGGTGAACCGTGGGTACCTTCATGGGGAGGTGATTCAAACTTTGTATTTAATCCACATGCCTTCTTTCCCATGGAAATCAACAAGGACTCTAGTGAAGGAGATTTTGATCCTACTTCCATGGAACATCTTGAGGAAGCCCATGTCATAGACCTAAGTGATACAATGTGCAAACCTTCAAATAAGGTCATGTCCCTAAACCCTTTGAATGAAAATTTTCCAAATGAATCCTTAGCCTTAATGCACCCCAAACTCATTGATTTGGATTTATCTGAACCAAATGACTTATTATACTTTCCCAATGACCTTGTAATGGCCCAATACCTAAATGTTGTTGAGCCATATTCTTCCATAAATGAATACAATCTGGACATAATGATAGAGGCAGGGGTCCAACCTCCCAATCCACAAAATAAAATAAAACAATGCAAACAAATGAAAAGTTCTAGTGGTGAAAACCACCATGTGGCAGTGCTAGAACCTAAAAAGGTAAAAATATCAGATGTTTCCAAAGGTGAAAACCCAATTGTGGCACCTAAGGAAGAGAGGTAGGATACCCTACTTGAAAATGAAGATGGAAGTGTTAGAGTAGTCATATTATAGCTAATAATTAAATCATTTAATTATTAGTCTATTACACTCTATGCTTAAGTTATACTTAGGCAGCTTATTAGTCTTTAGGGTTTTCCCCTTTAGGGTTTCGATATCCTTTTATAAAGACTCACTGCTTTGTATTTCATTAAGGAGATTGTATTGTATTCTATTGTTGATAATATAGAAGCTTTTTTCTTTCAACATGGATTTGATATCTTTGGCCTTTTGGCTACCATAGCTATTCTTCTCTTCTGTCTTCACTTCTTCTCGTGACAGTCGTACATGCAGGTGTTCTTGGGAGAATAGGACATTTCCTATTTCTAACATGGTATCAGAGTTTGCTTTCTACTCACTGTTCATGTTTTGTTGAAGCATACCAGTCACAGAGGGTTTCAGAGGTTTTTCAGTGCTTTTTGTGGTGATTCAGGGGCAGGCTTTGGTCATGGTCACTTTTGGCTCAAACAGACATTGCCATTGAGCTCAGAGGACCCCAAAACCCCAGAAATGACATAAAATTTGTCCATTTTGGACTACTGGACTCTGAGGAAAAAAAAATTTGGTTTCCTGTGCCGTACGGTACGGAAACTGAGGCAAAATTTCAAAAAAATTCAAAAAAACCCTATTTTTATGTGGTTTTTGGCTTATGTAATAGCGCAGACAGTGTAATTTGGGGCGCGCGGCCACCGCGCCACCCGCACCACCGGCCTGCTCCTCTCGGGCCTTACCACCTCCCGGCCCTCCGCCGGCCCACTCCGTGGCCCCCGCGGCCCTCTGCGGCCCCCGCCACCCGGTGGCACCTTTTTTTAAACCCACGGCCCCTTTTGTTTTGTGCGGCAGTCACATGGGTGACTAGGGGCTCCGCCCTAGCCCCCTGCGTGCACCATGCACCCAGGGGCTAGTCCCTTCTCAGCCCCAGGGGCTTTAAAAATTTTTTTGGGGCCTTTCTGACCCTCCTGGACTGTTTTCTCTCTAACTTGAGCATTCGGGGGTCTTTTTATGACTTCCATATACCGTCGGAAAGATCTTTCCGATAACTATTTGATGATGGTAGTTAAGGTTTTGGGTTCTACCATTTTGATAGCATTTTTTTATGTCAAAGTCTGATGTTTGTTTTTGCCTTCCGGGAGTCATATCTGGCTCATCCGGGCTCTGTTTTTGGAAAACTAGATATCTTTAGAAAGATGGTTCAGTGAACTACTTAGTTGCAGGGGTATTTTTTCTAGATTCCTCTCTAGGTTATCTCTCCTCTAAGTTTGGCAGTTTTTTCACTCTGGTGGATTGCTTGGGTTTACAGGTCCTGGGATCTCTTCTACTGTACTTCTGGCTCACTCTTCTTTCTGACTTCTGAGCTTGTATGCTTCTCCACTGTTGCATCTTTGTTCTGTAAATGCACTAAAATAAAGTGCCTACTTCTACATTTCTGGGATCTTGTACACCTTGTATGGTTTTTGTACTCGCACTCTGTTATAAAGTGCCATGGGGGGTTATGATGATTATGTCATTTTAGGCGCATCCACCTTTGTCAAGTGAGCATACCTTCTACAACATTAGCCAATGCTGTGTGTCGGTGAAACTTACCTTTATCCTATGTTTGTACTTCTGTTGCACTGTTGGTGTTCCTGGTTCTGTCTTCTGCAGATGTTTCTGGCATTACATTTCAGTGTTCTTGTCACCTCTCCCGGTTCAGCATTATGGGGGGGTTCACCTATTGGTTCTATTTCTTCCTGGTTTGATTGATTAGATCTTCAGACATTGTCTTCTCTACCTAGTCATGCACTTCAGTGGGGGTTCCAGCAGTTTCTTCTGACAGAGTTTACAGCTTCATGCTTCGGAGATGCTTCTTGCTCATTCTTGTTCCTCTCTTTGGGACTTTCCCTAGATTGGAGGCTTAGTTTCCTTCATCTAGTTTATTTCTTATACTTGGGTACCTAATCAGGCCTAGTTGTCGGGACCCATAGTTCCTTTCATGCATCTTTTAGTCTTTAGCAGTTTTTCTTCTCCCTAAGTTACACTTAAGGGGGGGTGTTAGAGTAGTCATATTATAGCTAATAATTAAATCATTTAATTATTAGTCTATTACACTCTATGCTTAAGTTATACTTAGGCAACTTATTAGTCTTTAGGGTTTTCCCCTTTAGGGTTTTGGTATCCTTTTATAAGGACTCACCGCTTTGTATTTCATTAAGGAGATTGTATTGTATTCTATTATTGATAATATAGAAGCTTTTTTCTTTCAACATGGATTTGATGTCTTTGGCCTTTTGGCCGCCATAGCTATTCTTCTCTTCTGTCTTTGCTTCTTCTCATGACAGTCGTGCATGCAGGTGTTCTTGGGAGAATAGGACATTTCCTATTTCTAACAGAAAGGTCATCCATCCTTATTGAACCAACGGATAAAGTTAACATTGGCACCAAACAGGATCCCAAGTTTATTCATTTAGCAGCACCTTTGAGTCCATTAGAAAGAGAGGAGTTCATCAAATTCTTTCAAGAAAAGAAAATTAAATTTGTGTGGTCTTATACCGATATGCCAGGGTTAGATGCAAGGTTTATAATGCATCATTTAAATGTGAAACCCATAAAGAAAAAATTGAGAAAGATGCACCCTCATGTGGCACTTTTAGTAAAAGAAAAATTGGAAAAGCTACTAAAGGTTGGATTCATAAGAATGATTGCATATGTATAATGGATATGAAACATTGTACTAGTCTCAAAACATGACAAATCCATTAGAGTTTGCATAGATTTTAGAGACCTTAATCTTTCTTTCCCAAAATATAATTTTCCGCTACCTAGCATTGATGCTAAAGTGGACTTAACAATGGGGCATTCTATGTTTTCCTTGATGGATGGATTTAGTGGATATGATCAAATTTTAATTGCACCCAAAGACCAAGAAAAGATATCTTTTACATGCCCATGGATAACCTTTTGTTGGAATGTGATGCCCTTCGGTATCATGCCGGAGAACCTTACCAAAGATCATTGACCACCATATTCCATGATATGATGCATACCTTTTTAGAAGATTATGTGGATGATATTATAGAAAAATCACATGAAAGAAAGGATCACTTACCACTATTAAAAAATATCTTCTCAAGGTTAGATAAATTCAAAGTGAGACTCAATCAAAAGAAATGTGCTTTTGGGGTATAATCCGACAAACTCTTAGGCTACATTATTTCTGCAAAAGGCATTGAAGTAGATCTCAAGAAAGTGCAAGTAATAATGGACATCAAAATTATTAAGAATATTTTCCAAATGAGGTCTCTTCAAGGAAGGCTTCAATCTATAAGGAGATTCATTCCCCAATTAGCAGAAAAATGTCATTCATTCACAAGGTTTCTACATAAAGATACCATTTTTACATGGGATACAGAGTGTGATAAAGCTTTCACATTGTTCAAAATATACTTGGTGAATCCACCCATCTTGATGTCACCTATCAAAGGAAAACCCTTATTACTTTACATATCAGCAACAGAGAAATATTTAGGGGTCTTATTGGCACAAGAAGACAATGAAGGAAAAGAAAGAGCCATTTACTAAACATTGATAAATATGAATTGAATTACAACTTCATGGAAAGGGCTTTTCTAGCAGTGGTGTTTGCCTCTCAAAACTTTAGAAATTACATGTGGATGCATAAAGTGAAGTTAATTTCCTAAATTGATCCTTTGAAGTATCTACTTAGTAAAAAATCCCTAACGGGAAGGATTGAAAAATGGGTGATGGTACTTAGTGAATTTGAAATTGAGTATGTGGATAGGAAAGAAATAAAGGGACAAGTGATTTCTAACCAGTTGGTTGAACATCCTTTAGAGTCTAAACATCCAATTCAAGTAGATTTTCCTAATTCAGAGATTGTTAATGTGGAAGAAAATAAATGGACCTTATATTTTGATGGATCCTATACTCAAAGTGGTTCAGGGGTAGTAATTCTTTTGATAACACCTCAAGGTTACACAATCCCCAAATCTTACAAACTATTGTTTCCTTGCACAAATAATATTGCTGAATATGAAGCTTTGGTCATAGGTCTCAAAATGGCCTTAGAATGGAATGTCACAGAATTGCCAGTTTATGGAGATTCTCAAATAGCCATCAACCAAATCAATGATGAATACAACACCAAAGATGAAAATTTGATGCCATATAAAATAATTTTTCTTTGATAATTTTTTAGCAAATCTCACGAGACAAAAATAGCGCAGCTGATGCAATGGCTACCTTGGCTTCATTACTCCAAATGCCTGATCAGAATGCAAGGTATGAATTCTTGGCGGAAGAGTTGGTAAAACCAACATTTGAATTACCTGATACCCAAATAATTTCCCTTATCAACAGACATGACTCACCTTGTTATGGATCAATTTACACTTATCTTAAAAACCAAACCTTACTTTTGGACAAAACCCGAGCTCAAAAGCAACATTTCATAAGATAATCAGCTTGTTATACCATCCTATTAGACACATTATATTGCAAAGGTCTTGACAGAATGCTCCTTAGGTGTCTAGAGGAAAGGAATCAAGATTATCTTTAAGAGATGTGCATGAGGGGATTTGTGGGTCACATTCGAGTGGATTAAATTTAGCTAAGAAAATCCTTCGCATGGGATATTTTTGGAAAACCTTAGAGAAAGATGCTTATCAATTTGTGAAAGTTTGTGTTAAATGCCAATATCATGGAGACATGATCCATGCACCTACATAATAATTGCATCCATTTATTACACCATGGCCATTTTATCAATGGCATTTCAATCTAATTGGCATGATTTACCCACCATCTTCTAATGGACATAAATACATGCTCACAGCGATATAATATTTCACTAAATGGGTAGAGGCTGTTCCTTTGACAACAACAATGAGAAAACATATTTCAATGTTTATCCTTAATCACATCATTTTTAGATATGGCATTCCTCATGCCATCATCACGAACAATGGAAAAAAATTCAAGAACAAAGATGTGGATGAACTTTGTGAAACATTTCATATTATTCACCATTCTTCCTCTATTTATTATCCTCAAGGTAATGGACAAGCCGAGGCTACAAACAAGAACATCCTCAAAATGTTGAAACGATCAGGTGATAAGTCAGGAAGAGATTGACATATTCAAATAAACCCGACATTGTGGGCCTATAGAACTAGCATCCAAACACCAATAGGAGCTACACCATTTTACTTGGTTTATGGGGCCAAAGCTATTTTACCCCTAGAAGTTGAGATTCCATCCCTAAGAGTGTCACTACATGGATTAATCATTGATGAGGATTATAGGGTTTACCGACTTCAAAAATTGGAATTGTTTGAGGAACATCAAACACAAGCATATGATCATTTGAAGGTATATCAAACTAGAATTTCAAGAAACTACAACAAGCACATCGAACCAAAGACCTTTCAAGTGGGAGACTTAGTGTTAAGATAGAACCCTAAAAATTAGGCTAATAGAGAAAAGAAAGGAAAATGAGAAGTGAATTGACTTGGTAATTTTGTAATCATTTCTTCTTTTGGAATGGGAACCTACAAACTAGTTGAATGTGAAGGGGATGAGCTGCAAGAGCCCATAAATAACATCCATTTAAAAAGGTTTCATACCTAATCAGATGATAGAATCATGAAAGAGTATCAGATGAGTGTATCAGATGAGTTAGCATCTTCTTTGTACATGAGAAAAAGTCAAAATCCCAAAAAAAGGAGAAAAGATGAAAAATAAAAAAAATCAGAAAGATCAAATAAGACAAAAGTAATGGAAAAGAAGAAAATTAGAAAAAGGAGAAAATTGAGCATGAAGAAAGTAAAAAAATTTTAAAATCCAAAAATTTTTGTCTTGGTGAAAACCTAGCAAATAGGTGCCTTCATGATAATAAAAAATAGAAAAAAATCAAAAATTGAATAAAAATTTGAAAAAGAGAAAAGTGCCTTGGTGAAAACCTAGCAATAGGCACCTTAGTAGAAAAAAAAGAAAAAAAATAAACCCAAAAGGTGAAAAAATGGAAACAGGTGCTTTTTCTTTCCTTAGGTCTTTCCTCATTGCATTTTTACATATTGCTTTTTTCCATCTCATTTGTACATATCCTCATTGCATCTGCCATTTGTGTATAGTCATAATAAAGCCTTTCAGTTGCATTGTTGCATTCTCAGTTTCATATTGCCCTAAGTTTGACACATGATCACATTTTTTACTTGGGAGAAAAAGAATTGGTTTTGATACCAAACAGATTCATAAGTCCTATATTTTCGTCTCATGACAAGAGAAGATTTTTAGAATTTTAGAGGAGAGATATTTTGGAACCTTTGATGGATATCATTGTTCAATCCAAACAGTTTGATTGCATAACTTGATCCTTGAACTTCATTGACTTATTTTATCAGGATTAAAAATTGACAATATCTAAATGATTAGAATGTTTGGAATTCTTATTGAAAATCTTGATACATTTCAAAACACTTGAAATTTTTGATGATTTTCATTAACCTTTTCAAGTCACGTTCTTTTTAGCTTATCAATGATGTTTCAACTAGATAGGCAATGATGGACACATGATGTTTTTCTTGACTTTTGTGTGACTTTTTTGGGGAAGATCCACTAACTTGTGTGAATTCATCTAATGACATGGTCATCAAAGAACCATCAACGACATTCATATAGGAAGGAGGGTTAACCTTTGTATGTTTACGCAAAAGGATACCTTGGCTATTTAGATATTCTATATGTTAATACCAAAATCCACTTGCAACATTGAATCCGTTGAAACCAGTATTCATACTCCCATTGTTGGTTATTCAACTAGTGAGGGTTGTACTAGTTTCCTAAAAGGTTAACAAAATATGATTAAAAGTGGTATTCACATCATCATGATGTAGTCAGTGATGGTTGTACTTGCTTTGTGGTCCCATAATGCTCAATGATGAAAATATATTTACAGTTCTTTCAGAAAAACCTAGTGACAATTAGTTGCATTACATTGCATGTTCATGATTGATTAATTACATTGTTTCAAGCATTTTTCCAAGTGAAGAGGGTAAATTATTCATATCATATTCATTAACTATTTGGGGGGATTCAATTTTAAATTATCCTTGGTTCAAATCAATGCTATTAGATTATTATTTGTATTCATTCATTCATTCATTCATAGCATTAGTCATTATCTTCATATCAGAAAAAGAAAGACAAGAATCATTAATCATTATTCATTTGCATGCATTTAGTTAAGGAGTGCATTTCATATCAAAATTGCATAAATCAAATTCATAAATTACAAACATAACATAGTTGCATTCATTTCCATCTATCTATACATTCCATCCTTGCATTACATTCATACATAAAAGCAGGAAAGCATATAGAAATAATGGTATACATCATTTGCATCCATCTAATCTATATCATATGTAAGGTACACTGCATCCATAGCATAATAAAAAGTAAATGCATCCATAAAACATCATATAGACATGTGAATAAAGATATCTCACATCACAACATCAACATATCAAAGAAAATCAAGGAAAGTCATCATCTAAATGTCCATTAGATCACGATCCATCAAATCTGCATATCAAGATACAATATCATCAACAACCTGATACATCAACAAAGTCCTGATCAAATCAATAAACATGATACATGATACATCATAAAAAATGTGGATCAATATCCATATATCTCAAGACCCATCAGGGGCACCTAATCCATCACATGTGCTTGGCCCATCACCTATCCCATCAGGCCCTCTATCACCTGATTTGTCCTGTGTAGTGTGTTGTACCTGACTGGGGCTCACAACACTAGGCCTCTGTAAAAACATAGTCATAAACTGCTGCATCATAATGACCACCTGATCTAGTCGACTAACCACTACTTTCATACCTGTCTATAATGTATGCATTTCTTGAGTCAAGGGATCTATCACCTCCAAAGCCTGTGGTACATGTGGTGTCTGGGGAGCCTAGGGAGCTTGTACTATAACCCGTGGTGTAACTGATATCTAAGGAGGCACCTTCTATGCCAAAATCTATCCCCTGACTAGAGGAACCTACTGTTTCTATACCTATGGAGGAGCCTGTGCTCTTGGAGCCTATCTCACAGTTGTAATATGAGCATGTCACCCAACTCTCTTTCTCTACTGCCCCCATGCTACTCCTAGTCTCGATTGTACCAAACCAGGTCCCTGTCCCTATCGAGCCTATCTGAAACCCCTACTTCTTGCTATGACATGTCCACCCCATGTTTGAGGTCCCACCCATCCTCTTCCATTCACCCTCATAGCTCTCTAAACTCTAGGAGCTTATCGTCTTCACCTACCACCACCACCATCACCTCCATCCCTGTCATCATTGTTCGACGTCTCATCTGCATCCAAGATAGGCTCCACTAGATCGCTAAATCTCATGAATCTATGCCTAGAGAACCACTTTCTATACTCCATGGACATCCCTAATAAAGGCATTATAATTTTCCATTGATATACACAAGGAAAAACATGATCTACACCATTGGTTTACATCACACTGACAGAAAGGGAACAACACTACCCGACGCCAAGGTTACCTGACAAACACTGTTCAGTGTTATCCGATGACAAAAAGGAAAATGAAACCGACGAGTAACATTAGTGCAACCTGAAGAAATAGAAAAGAGAGGAACCTGACAGACAAAGGGAACTTGGTAAATAGTTCAACAAAGGAATGCCGACAAACTTTCAGTTCAACCCGATGACCAAGAAGCGATAGTAAGTTACATCCCACAAAAAGTGGATCTGACTTTCCATGTTAAATAAATCAATGAAGTTGTATTTAGCTTCTTGATTTACTTTTAAATCCATTATGTGTGGAGGAAGGAACGTATTTAATATTGTTTTAATAAGTTTACTGATTTAAAACATGCAAACTAAAGATCAAGGTCAAGTTGTAAACCTTGGATCTAAGAGTTGACATTGTAATGCGTGATTCTAGAAAACATCAAAGAATTGTATAAATAGATTCTCAATCTATTGTAAAAATTTGTTGTTCAATGAAGATTGTACCCAGGGAGAGCATCTAGAGACCAGACAAGAGAATTCATGTAGAAGGACAAAAATGAATCACATCAGTTTCAAGAACAAGAACACAGGCTACCAATGAGTAGAGAAAAGGTATTCATCAATCACTTAAGGTGATATTATTATTCTAATAGATTTAAAGGATCTGTAATCAGAAATTGTAGATTGCATAAAGTCAGGTCAACATTTGTGCTCATTCTAAAAAGGGTAGTACACATAAGAAATCCTTTCAAGAAAGGTGAGCTTAACTGTCCTATTGTAAAATCTCATAACTGAGTGCACACTTAAATCAGTGTTGCTAAAGCTCTTAACAGAGTAGATCTTAATAGGTCTCCACATTAATACTCCAAATAGGGTATATTATCAGAAGTGATCAAATTTTAAGCCTTAACCAGCTCCCTTCCATTCTGCAGGTAGTGAAGTTTTGTGGGTGCCATCCCCACCGCAGTTTTTACTTCCTAACAAGCATTTTCTATGATACCATATCTTGTGTTATGTGTTTATCATTTTCATGAATGTTTCTATGAATGTTGCAAACTATTAAAGAATGAATGAACAATACATGCATAATAAAGAACAACAGTAATGGTTAGTAATGTAGTAATGAATGATTACTAATGATGAATTGTGAAAGGTGTTAAAAGTTTTAGAGGTACCGATTCACCCCTCCCCTCTCATTACTACTTCCCATTAATTCTAACAATTAGTATCAAAGCTAAGTCTCTTCAAGTAAAAGCTTAAAAGCTTAAGAGAAAAGAACATACAATGGAGATGTACAAACTTGATAAGAATATTGAGAAAAAAAATAATGAGATACAGATGTTCTATGAACAGTATAAAGAAGCTAGAATCAAAATGAGAGAACTGTTGGATGAGAGGAAAGGTATGGCTACTCGGAACAATGAAAAATATTATCAAGAAGAAGAGATTCTAGATTTCTTTGAGTCCTTAGGATCAAATGCAAGTAATACATCAGATACATCAGAAGAGAACATCACAAATCTAAAGGAGATCAATAAACATTTGACAGAGAAAATAAAGATGTTGCAAATCGGTCAATAGAGCCAGATGGTAAGAATGATTGATGTGATGAGTTCTACTAGACAAGATGAAATAGAAAGAACACTTGCTATTGATGATAGAAGGAAGATCACATAAAAGATACAAGAGAAGGAGTTGTAAATTCAAAGACATGTTGAGCATCACCATGAGATCACAAATCAGATTATTCTAATGAGTCAAGAAGAAAACATAATGAATATAGAACTCATTGAAAGAGGGCAGGCTATCTGTGAACTAAGACAAGAAAATGAAAAAATAAAGCATGAGGTTAGAATTCAGAAACAACATAATGAAGTTATTAGAAAGGCTGAGGAAAGCAATAAGAAAATGGATGATTTTCTTGAAGGACAACGAAGAGTCAACAGCAAAAACAATTTAGGCTTTACTGAAAATGGAGAATCATCAAATCAAGCCAATCCAAAGAATGTCTATGAAAATCCAATACCAAGAAAGATGACATGCAAACACTATGGAAAGCAATGGCACAAATCAAATGTATGTCCAGGTAAAATCAGAGGTATTCCTAAATCTACATCTACATTCATAGGATTCTATTATAAGTGTAAAAAGAAAGGACATAAGGATTATAAATGCAAAACTAAGATAGAACAGCCAAAGAAGGAAACCTACAAGAAAAAATACTATCCTACCTGCAAGATGAATGGGCACACATCTGAAGAATGCTAGAAAAAGAAAAGGTAAGCATGGAATCCTAAAGGAAAAGAAACTCCTTATCAACCAAAGAGAATTGGTAATCAATATGTATGGGATTACAATACTTGGAAAAACTATACATCATGTGGTAGATATGGTCACATTGTTGTAAACTGCATGAGAGCATGGAAAAAAAGGTATAGAGGTTGGTCAAACCCCAAAATGACATGATTACACTATCATAAAGTTGGTCATCTCAAGAAATATTGCAAAGACCGAATGATAGAGACAAGCACATATCCCAATGGTAATACCATTGAAGGTATCCCGAGTTCTAGAGAAAAAAAAGTGGAGAAAATCTTCAAGCAATGATGAAGCTGGACCGAGTAATGCAAATGGTGACACCCCATCCAATGGATCTAGTGACATCACCACACCCACTTGACCTGAACAAGTAATTATGGAACTGCACTATACCAAGTCATATTTTGCATCAGTTCCATTATACAAATTTATAGATAGTCAAAATATGCATAATAAAGATGCATATTGCATTACTAATTACAATTCTGAGAAAACAACCCTATCGGTATACACTTATTAAAAATCATCAGTGAACATAATCGATGAGCTGTCCACACTTACCAAAAATTGTCGGTCAAAACATAAAATGGTTAAGTTACCAATGTAACCCGACACCCGTCGGTAAGAAATCAAAGTCACAAAGTTGTCACGACAAGATACCGATATTCGTCAGTAAAAGAAATATTGGTAACAGCTATCCCAACCATCCTCAAAATCACTGACGATGATTGTGAAAGTCTTCCTAACAAACTCCATCTTTATGACCCAATGATTCATTGAAGCATTTATTACTGACTTAGGGAAAAATCCTATAAATAGTCAACGGAAGCACTTCATTTTGCACCCACAATTTGAAGAGAAGGTAGGGCAAAAAATAGAGCGATTGAAGAGTAGAAAGTAGAAGCGTCCTTGACTTGATTCAACACACAGAAACCAGGTCATTAACCATTACCATGGATCGAAGTAAGTACCAAGGGCACCAAAATCACTTTTTCATTATTTTCAAGAAAGCCCTAATTTTAAGAAAGCCCTAGAACTTGAAAAAAAATGGCAACCACCTCAAGAACTGCTAAGATCAAAAAGAAAAAATGGAATGTGGTTAAGTTGATTATGAATAGCACTTGTATAGAGCCAAAATACATGATATTCTTAGAGATCGCATCAAAACCTGATGAAACCAGAGCATTTTCAAAAAATCCACCTAGGGTTTTGCTCATAGAAGACATTAGGTCTTATATTCACTACATAATCATTGAGTTAGGTGATTTAGAGATGGATGAAGCTTATAAGAAGATTTGTGATGCCGAAGGAAACCTAAAGGAAGAACACAAACACTTGTAAGTCAAAGGGTTAACTAATGCCCTACATTTCTCGAGGGAATTCAAGACCGACTGGATCAGGTTGGTACTTAGCAGATTGCATGACCAGAAGTTGTGGTTGGATCAACCAAAACAAATCACCAAGGATGTCCTTCATGTTGTCATTGGTTATCCAATAATCGACAAGCCTAGGGAACACAGGAATCCCTCCAAGAAAGAAGTTGAAAAACTCACAAAAGCTGAATGGGACAATAGAGGTCTAAAAGTAAACACCATCACTGACAAAGAACTGAAATTTGGTACATGTGTAATTGGGTAGAAAATGTTTCAAGTGAGCAGATTGAACAACATATCTACAACATCAGTAACCACAACTTACAAGATAGTGACCAAAGGAATTCAGATGGATCTGTTTGAGATCCTGTTAAAACAACTTGATGAGAACATGATCACAATCAGGTCTACAAAGACCAACACATGTATGTTTGGCTCACTTATCATGTGTATCTTTTTCTATTTTCAAGAGTATTTTCCTTCAGTAGAAAAAGTAAAATGGGACACTACCAAACCAGTAACACAATAGATTAGTGAACTGATTAAGTCACTAGGGGACAATTTTTAATCTTTTATGTCTCCATACTTCCTTGAGTTCAAGGAAAATATGATGGAGAGGACTAGGACTCATGAACAACTTGTGGAAAAACATAACGATGAAATATGTTTTATGGTGGATACTGATTTCACTCATATAAAATTGGTTGTACCAAGAACAGCTTGGTTAGCACCATTAGATTATGAAATAAATATTGATCAGGTTACAAGTGTAATTGATGCATTAATAAATGATCCTATTGACAACAAACAACCTAGGTTTGGAACTTATGAAGATGCCAGATCAAAGATAAAATGAGGCCTAGAAATCAAGAATAAGAAAGATAAGATGGTTAATGAACCCAAAAAGATTATATAGGTCACTGAGGAGGAACAAGAACAAATAGAGGAAACTGATGAACAGGGCACCATCGGTGAGGGACAAGAAGAACATAAATCAGATTATGAGGAGATTGAATATGATACACCTCCACCTCCAACAAAGAAGCAGAGGCCAAGAATTCAAAATGCTAAAACTGACACTACCCCATTTAAGAAAGGTCAAGTAAGGACCTATAAGAGGAAGCAGCCAGCAAAGCAAACCAAGAAACAAACTGTGAAAAAAAAACCTCCAAAGAAGAGGAAAAGGTTGGTTAGGACAAAGGCTAACATAAAGGATACTAAATATGATGAGCCTGATGTAGTAAAGAAGAGTTACAGGAATCAAACTGTTGATGAACTTGTTAGACACATTGCTGCATCTGGTACAATGCATGAAAAAAGAATCAGACAATGGGATACACTGAAACAAGAGGACCAAAAAAAAATACAAGATGCAATCATAAGGTCAATGATCAAGCACAAATATGTACCAGCTAAATTTGTAAGTCAAATACCCAAGTAGCTTGGTGAAAAAGTATCTGAACAATGGTCATATGCTCTACAAACTGAAAGAGAAGCAAGGGAGAGGGTACTAGTAACACTAATGCCTCCTGAATCTAAAATTGAAGAAATTAAAGAAATATTGAAGAAGCATTCAGGTAAAATTGTAGCCAAGATAAGGGCATACAAAGTACTACAAAACAAATTCATGGAGCTAGATAGTATGACTAAAACTAAATGGAGACAACTCCTTGATATGCCAATGGAGTTAATAAGTTGTGAGGAACAATTACTTCTCACCGACACACCTCGTAGAGAGGAGGAAACAGACAATGCAAGTCCTCAGCACATTGCTCTAGACAATACAGAAGACATGGAGCCAATAGATTTGGAAAAAGTAATGGATAGTCTCGACATTCAAGACATCACAAATTATGACTCTGATAAAGATCCACAAAAGAAAGATGAAGTAATATTCATTACACTTAAGGATCGAGGAAAACAACAAGAATTGAAGACATCAAATGATAAAGATATGAATGTTGCTGATGAAACATGGAAGGACACATCAGTCATGGACTTAATAGAAGTAGACCCTACAGAGGAGATACAAAAAGATGAGGATGTCACTGCTCTAAAATATCAAACCGATGAGAAGGACACCACTCTTGATACAGCCCAAGCTACAACTCAGAGCAACATGCCTGTATTAACAAAGGAAATCAATATATTGGATGGTAATAGTGCAGAGGACACAAGAACACCCAAGGACAAGGGTGATGGAGAAGAAAAAGACACCACAAATAATACAAATGATACAACTGCAAAAAGAGATGCAACCGATGATCAGACAGATAAGTCTGATGATCAAAATAAAGAGGAAACACAAAAGGAAAAAGGGGACACACAGACATAAAAAGGTGAAGAAGCATTGAAGCAAGATGAGAAGGAGAAGAAATCAAAAGAAAAATGTGCACAGACACCCAAGGTTAATGGAGAGACATCTTCACAAAACTAACAGGTGCCACCTGAGAAGAAAACACAGAAAGCATCTTCCTCAAAGCCTTCACCAAGAACTTCAGAGAGAAAAAAAGAACTAGCTATGGTAGTTTATACATTTGCATCCCCAAAAGTCTCAAAGAAGAAGAAGAGAAAGAATAAGAATCCAGTAAAACTGGATGAAATCATTGAGATTCCAATTTGTGATCCAAGGACATTGGATCCAACTGAATTGACCAAATATGCAAGACTCTGTGAAACAAAGGCCATTCAAGACAAACTAAAGAGACCAGAAAAAGAGGTCAAGCTACTGGAAGTATCAAGAGGTATACTTCAATAGATTGTACCTAATGTAGATATTGATCAAAGAGCTCCAATGCTTGATCAATTGGTGGTACTCATAGATGCAATAAAATCTTAGAACATAGATGTTGAGAAGGTCATGGAAGAGAGACTTGAACAAAAGTATGAGTTCAATCTAGCCGAGAAGATAAGCCAGGAAGTTGCATTGAAAAAGGTAAAGCAATCTGAATTGGTAAGCACACTTGATCCAATTATATCAGAAGTTATTACCTTAATACTGGAATTGTGTACACTAGATCAACTCACTCAGGAGTATACTGACCAGATAGCACAAATTGATGCTGATCTTAAGTCAAGTGCACAAAGTCTCACAAATAATGAAGAAGCAATACAATTGCACAATGAGAAAATCAAACAAGCTCATAAACTGAGACAAGACATACAGATTGCAGAGATGAAGTATAGAGATGAGGTAAATGAGATCCAAGCTCAGCTCTTACTATCACTTTCACTCCTGCAAAAACATGTGATAGAGGCAAATACATTAATTACCACCCCTAAAATGTCTGTCCTAGACAACATTTATGATATGCATGCAAGGCTAGAGCTACAACAAATGAAACTAGAACAACTAAAAGAAAAATGGGAGAAAATGCTAGAAGATGTCAAGACAACCCATTCCCATATACTTGACACATTGTAAGTTACACATTTTTGTCACAATTTAGGCATATTGTAAGTTGTACATTTTTGTCATAAGTATCAAAGAAAGGGGGAAATTGATATGTTCACTCACCTCAGTTAAAAGGGGAAATAATATTTATAGTAAAAGAAAGGGAAATAAAAGGATGAAATAATATGTACATACAGATAAAAGGATACATAATGTATAGTATACATGTAACATATACTTATACCATACCGATGTATACAGTTAGGGGGAGTCATATAATGACAAGGATATAAACATGGTGTACATACTAAACACTTTAGTATTATGCACATATCAAATTTTGATACCAATGTCAAAGGGGGTGATTAAAGGAATTATATTTTTCCATTAGTATACACAAGGAAAAACATGACCTACACCATCAATTTACATCACACCGACAGACAGGGAACAACACTACTTGATGCCAAGGTTACCCGACAAACACTGTTCAGTGTTATCCGATGATAAAAAGGAAAATGGAGCCCGACGAGTAACATAAGTGCAACCTGACAAAATAGAAAAGCAAGGAACCCGAAAGACAAAGGGAACCTGACGAACAGTTCAACAAATGAATGTTGATAGACTTTCAATTCAACTCGACGACCAAGAATTTGTAGTTAGTTACATCCCACAAAAAGTGGATCTGACTTTCCACGTCAGATAAATCACTGAATTTGTATTTATAGCTTCTTGATTTACTTTTAAATCCATTATGTGCAGAGGAAACAATGTATTTAATATTGTTTTAATTAGTTTTACTGATTTAAAACATGTAAACTAAAGATCAAGGTCAAGTTGTAAACCTTGGATCTAAGAGTTAACATTGTAATGCGTGATTCTATAATAGGTCAAAGAATTGTATAAATAGATGCTCAATCTATTGTAAAAATTTATTTTTCAATGAAGATTGTAGCCATGGAGAGCATCTAGAGACCGGACAAGAGAATTCATGCAGAAGGACATAAATGAATCAAATCAGTTTCAAGAACAAGAACATAGGCTACTGATGAGTAGAGAAAAGGTATTCATCAATCATTTAAGGTGATATTATTATTCTAAGAGATTTAATGGATCTATAATCAACAATTGTAGATTGCATACAGTTAGGTCAACATTTGTACTCATTCTAACAAGTGTAGTGCACATAAGAAATCCTTTCAAGAAAGGTGGGCTTAACCGTCCTATTGTAAAGTCTCATAACTAAGTGCACACTTAAATCGGTGTTGCTAAAGCTCTTAACAGAGTAAATCTTAACAGGTCTCCACCTTAATACTCCTAATAGGGTAGATCATCAAAAGTGATCAAATTGTAAGCCTTAACCATCTCCCTTCCATTCTGCAGATAGTGAAGTTTTGTGGGTGTCATCCCCACCACAGTTTTTACTTCCTAAAAGGAGTTTTCTGCGATACCATACCTTGTGTTATGTGTTTATCATTTTCATGAATGTTTCTATGAATGTTGCAAACTACTAAAGATTATTAATGAACAATACATGCATAAGAAAGAACAACAGTAATGGTCGGTAATGCAGTAATGAATGATTACTAATGATGAATTATGAAAGGTGTTAAAAGTATTAGAGGTACTGATTCACCCCTTCCCTCTCAGTACTACTTCCCATTAATTCCAACACCCAGCATCTACAACGTGATCCAACATGTCCCATCTGATGAATATCAGTCTGTCAATCTCATAACAGGCATACTGGAAATCAATTTGTGCACCCCACATCGACCACTCGGCCTTTACTCATGCATATAAGGCCATGCCCTGGGGCATGTCATGAACTTGGCCATACTACCTGGAAACTTGTCTGAAACAAAATCTCTCAATCACAAGTGGTGATTGACCAATCATCTACTGGGGGAAAAACATGTACAAGAGCTCATCATCATCCTCCCACCAACCCTCACATCCCAAATATGGTCTCCATACGACCTAATCCATATCATACATCATCTGGCACCAATACTCTAGTTTTCCTAGATGATGCTGGACAACCACCCCACCATACAAAAATTCATATCAATACCCGCAGCCTTGAACACACATTGCTATCGGTCTAGTTATGGGTATATGCTCCCATATCCATAACTATAGCAAAACTGCACTAGCAGACATTGATGCACTAGACCTGTATATAATCTCAAGTAAATCATGGTATGATGAGCTAAAACACATGATCCCCAATCAAAATGTTGAGGTTGTCCAATCAAATCCTTAAGAATGCGGCCCCATCCAACGGAGAATCCTCAACCTTGTCAATCAGGAAGTAGTAAACCTCCTATTACAGCCCCTAAAACTTGTGGCAATGTCAAAAATGAAGTGAACTATGCCCATGTAATAGTATAATCTCCAATACTATCATCACCGAAGATGCGTCTGCATACACTCCCATCAAAAAATAATCATAATATACTCCCTCCCCACGAGTCGAGATGTAGAGTAGTCTGTATACATCCTCGGGAGTGATGGTCATCTCATCGAGTGGCAGGTGGAAAGTGTTGTGGTCAGAGTGCCATCGCTCTACCACAGCTATCAATAGACCCTAGTTCAACTGAAACTGAGGGATGTCTAATAGGAAACTCAAACTCAAAGCTCAATAACATGAAACTCTAGATCCGTCAGCTCCTAAGCTAAATCTAGAATCCATGAAGCTATATTTTGTACATAGAATTTACAGAAATGTTTCATTTTTACAAATCAAGGGAATTATATTAGTACTTTTCTATCAATGGATTATCTTAAGTCAATCAAACTTTTCTCTTTTTGAGCATAATCAACTTATTGTTCCTACCTCTAAATCTTGAGAAAGGACTAATATGATAAGTTATCTATCCTTTCAGTTTTCTATCCTATCAGATTGAAAAATTAAACATTCATTGTTATGATTGTCCTAATATCCTAATCACTTATTCACATTACTCCAACATATCTATCTATCTTGGAAATCAATTTGTTAATCCATATATTCAATCAGTGATCAGTTTGTGTGTTTCAAATCAAGTTTTCAAACATTTTTCCTATAGGCATCACTTGGATAAGTGGATGTGACATTTTAACCTACACGTCATTTTAAACATCATACATGTTATTTTATATATCAGAGGCATGACTTCATTATCTTCGTGGTATTTCATCAACCTAGGTGTCAGTTAATATTTCCTAGGTGGCATTTAAATCTTAAGGGTTTGTTGAGCGACATTTTAAACCTTGTTTGAAAAATTTGACCTAGCTCCTAGGCATGGTTTAACTATTCCTACGTGTCATTTCATAGTGCGGAGGTGGCGTTTTACTACCCTAGGCATCATTTAAACATTCCTAAGTGGCATTTTGCAGAAAACAATCTAAAAAGCATTGAAAATGACATAAATGCTATTCAAAACATGCAATAAATACACCAGGAGGGTAAAAATCACTCATCAAAGGTTCGTAGTCCAAGGGTCTCTGGTATTGATGTCCTCTCTCAAACCGATGCTCTCAAATAGGTACCACCATTGCTGACAATCTCAATAGGATCAGAGCAAAATCTCAATAGTTAAAAGTGAAAATAAATAGTAAATTTGGGTTTTCCAACCTATTTAAGCTATTTAACCTAATTTTGGAGGGATTTTTACCCAGTGAGACCTAAATCTACATTTTCTACAAACTGAGGCATGTTGTGATATCCTCATCATCATTAATGTTTTCAAAAATGAAATCATCTTGGATCTTCTTTTACATCAATCTCATCATGTTTTACATCTGGAGATCAATCTACTTTTATTTTTGAGGGGGCGTCATCATATCATCAAATGAGGGTTCTATATCAAATATGGGCCATTGAAAATTCAAAATTTTATCAATGGGGCATTCTGTATCTTATCAGATCAGAGTTTAAAATTAGTTGTGAATTAGATTTTATCAATCAGATCAGTGTTTCAAATCAATTGTGAATTAGGTTTTATCAATTAGATAAGGATTTCAAATCAATCATTGAATCAAGTTATCAATTAGATCAGTTCAATCAATCAATCAAGTATCAAATCAGTGATCAGGACATGCAATTTTCTTTGAATCAATGCGCTTTGCACATCAATTCAAAGAGGGGCATTTGTAGACACATAAAATTGGACAAGTATACTAGAATCAAGCAAATCTGCAAATCTCAGCCAAATGCTCTAATTTTCCTCAAAATGGATCAAATAAAATCAAATGGATATTTATCAATCAAAGTGTACAAAATCAAGTTAAATCAAAGGATTAATTAACCATGACATCAAATATAAGCCTAAAAGGATCAATCAAAATTATATAATTGATTTTAACCAATTAATTGTATAGTTTTAATCAAAAATCAAATTGAATCTATTCATCCCCACATGACTAATTTAATTAATTGATTGAATTAAATAATCCTAATATCCTTCAACATAAATTTCAGAAACCAATGGGAATTGAGAACACAAAGCACATGGATCACTCCTAAATTTGAATCTCAATCACTCATTTTCAACTTTGAATCTCAATCACTCAAATTTGTCCCTTTGTCTCAACCTTTGCGACAATCATTTAAATTGTCCCCCCATTTGAAACCATCTCAAAGCCTTTTACTCAACCAATGTTTAATCATGATCAAGTAACTCTACCCCCTACACTTGGGAATTTACTATAAATACAAGCTATTTTTTAGAATAATCATATCCTAGAAATTTGAATGCAAAACATCAAACATATAGCCATTTTTACAGAAAAGTTGAGCATAATTGAGAGATTATCATAGTAATGGAGCATTATGGAGAGAATTTTAGTTGCATTTGGATTCACTATTATCATCATTTGAGATAATTGAGCTAGATTTAGGCATACATTTTATCAATTTGTCATTCTTGGATTTGTCATTCTAGGATTGTCACTGATCTTCATATCTCCTCCAAAAACTACCATAATGCCAACAATCTCCCCCTTTGGCATTGATAAAATAAAACTCTGTATAAAATAAAAAACTCTACTATGCATAACTCTCTAAGTATTGACATACACTGTACCCATACATACATTGAATCATTCAACTTCTACTCTCATTTACTCTATTCATACTCTCTCTTTATCTACTCATACTCATATATCTCCCACTTTTTGTCAAAAATGACAAAGGATCACAAGAATTACATTTTGTCAAAGACATCCTTGAAGTTTGTCTTTGTTGACTGCAATAAATTTTCCCATGACTCTGGTAAGTGTTCCAAAGATATAATTTTCCAATGTATTACCAATTCTAACACCTAAATATCATTCAAAGTAGTCTCCTCAGGTTAACTTAGTGTGTTTTTGGAATCTATCATAATCATTTGCATAAGATCTATGGTGGGAGCTAAGTAGGTCTATAACTCCATAAGTGTTATAATTATTTTATCTTTCTATGCTTGTAACTGATTCAATGTGTGTGTAATCATTTTGATCTTAGCACTATATTCTGAAGCTAAAATTTTTAGGGTATCAAAATTTTCAACCAAAGCATTAAGCTCCTGTTGAGCTTCATCTCTCTTCTTCTCCAGATCTTTTGTAATATATATAAACTTGGACACTTTTACAAGTAACTATCCTACCTCCTATAGGATTTCCTTTACTTTTTTCACTAGAACTGCAAGTGACTTTTTGTCTACTGATATAATCTCTTTCAACTTGTTAGTTCATTTCTTCTCATACTCTTCCATTGCCAACTGCATTGGTGCATTCTCCAAGTTAGGCACTTACTCAGAAATGGATTTGACAAAAATACCTAATTGATCAATAGGTTTGTCTAGTTTATCATATGCCACATTAGGTACTGGATTAGTAATGATATTCCTTTCCCTTTTAGGTACTCTGACCTTCTTCTTCTTTACCTTTAATCTACCTCCTACTTTCTTTCTAAGCTTCTCAGACATCTTCATTAGCTCCTTAGGACTCATCTTAGTAATATCAATAGTTTCTTGGATTTGTTTATCTTTAGGTTCTCCTTCATCTTGTTCCTCAGAACTATCAAAATTATCTATTTTTCTCTTCTTTTGTGAGCTAGCTTTACTAGTTAGGACTAATTTCCTCTTCACTGATAGTACATCTTCATCAATATTTTGTTTTTGACCTTTCAGTTTTGTCACTTCTTCTTCAATCTTTTCTTCTATTGCATCAAACTTTTGTTGTAAATTAATGATTTGTATCTTCTTAGACATATAATAAATAACATTTTCAATGACCTCTATGATCTCTTCATATTTAGACTCTTCATCTTTTATTTCTCGTCTACTACTTTTTCCTTGGTTGCTATCACAAATTTCACTAACATTTTCCATGATTCCACTGTCTCATCTCTCACTATTTGTAGTTGACCAATAAGAATCCTTGAGACTATATTTGTTTTCTTGAATTGTCCTCTCATCGCTTCAAGAATTACCTTCACATCCTTAGTTGTTAATCTAGGTTGCAAAAGTGCAATTTCTTTATCTTTCATTACTCTATCAACCTTCAAATCTTCTCTCCATCTTTTGTCAATTGCTTTATATAGTTACTTACGTATTGCCTTGTATAACTCACTAGGTGCTTTCCCAAAATTATGTAGACTCTCTATGATTACATATTTTATCTTTATCTTGTCTTTAGTGACATGTGAATCAAAGCACTTCATCATATTTGTCATTCTTCCATTCTCCTTAACATCTTGAACTATGCTATCAATTGTAATATCATCATCAACCTTTACTATATAAGACTTATTCTTACTAGCTCTTAGTTCCTTCTGTTCCTTCTTAGACTGAGTTTCAACTTCTCTTTCTTCAGCCATATCCTTACACTCCTTATTTTTATTATACTCTTTACAGCTTGATGTCTTCATTTTCTTTCATCTGTAGGTTTTTTGAATAGTCACATGTGACTCTTTTAGTGGCTCAGTCATAATAGGAGTAGTAGTAGATTGAGTTTTTTTTAGTGTTGAAATCCTAGTGACTCTTAGAGGTGTGACTTATTAAACTCCAACCTTATCTTTCTTTCCTTCAACAGTAGTAGATGTGCCTGCCTTCTCACTTTCCATTTTCTTCCTAAGTTTATTCATCATCTCTTGTGTTATGCCACTCATTTTGGCTAGACTGTCAAATTTTTTCCTTTATTTTCTTTGGATTATTGGTGCCTTTAGTTCATCATGAATTTTCAAAAATGACTCTTCATATGTTCCAAATATAGGTGTAGAAGTATCAATAGGTTTTGACAAAAGTACATCAACATGTAAAGTAACTAAGCTACCGTATACTTCATAACCCATAGCTGGTACCCAAGAAGTTCTAGGTTGAACTACCTACAACATACATGTATTTGTATCTACTATATAACAAATATCATTCTTGTACTTTTAAACTATACTATTTGAGATTCCCTCTCTTAAGTATATTTTTCCTTCAAAATATTTAAAGTATCCCCACATGACAATATTGAAATTATCTCCTAATGTCCTGATGCATTTCATAATTTTCATAACTACCAATTGATATTTTAACCATGTAATAGGTGTTGGCATATCTGATGCAATAGTGGTAGTTAATTTTTGGAGATGTCATGATGTAAATTTGATTACAGGATGATCATATATTATGTTGTCATTGATGTCAACTATTGACTTTGTGTTCTTATTATGTTTCCAAGCATAGTTGTGATGAATGAAGAATTTGTTATGAGTTTCAGTGGTTTCTATATTTATGGGAGACTTAGGTGTGTATCTAGAAGTATAATGAATTACCACTACAACAAAAGTGATCTTATGAGGAAGTTATGATCATTTGAAGTATAACAATGCAACTTATATAATAGTTAATGAAAAGTGATATATGATTTGAATGTCTTGTCAAATATTTGTTATATTTTGTGATGTGGTCACACGATATGGTGGTCAACAGTGTTCAAATGTTACAATTATAACCACAACTAATTTTAGTGAACGGTATGAAGGATAGATGATCGGTGAGAAGAGACAAAGTTGTTAACAGGTCACTATGTTTGTGTTCTTGAGTGAAATTTGATAAATCTTTGATGGGTGATTGGTGTTTAGGTTGTGATGGAATCAGTTAAATCGAACTTAATTTAGTGACATGTTTTCATGATTGGAGGTGATGATATGGCATCACATTGTGTGATGCTAGTGTGTGGAGAAGATTCATTAGGAAGATTGTGTTTGGTCAAAATGTGTTTGACTCCTTGACACAACATTTTATGTAAAACATTATATTGGCCGACGTGGTCTTGGAAATATATTTTGTGTATTTAATTTTTTTATGTGGCACATTGGATTTAAGTGGGATGTTTGAAATTATATTTTAGGGTTTGATCAAGGTGGTAGACTTAAGAGTTTAGTATATAGTGGATGAAATTGAAGATTATATGTGTTGACCGTGTGTTAGAAAGTGTGGTGTAAAGTGTGAGTTGTGATGAAGAAAGAGAAGACTTGTGTATATTAAGAAGAGATTGTGTGCTTTAGTGGATCTAATCAAGTAGAGGTAGAGCTATTTTACAAATCATTATTTTTGTTGTTCCCTAATAGTTGTAGCAAGATAAATCCCTTAACAGGGTAGATCCTAACAGATCTTTGTTGTAAATCCTCTAGAAAGGTGACACTTTGAAAAGTGTTTAAATTCCTCTAATAAGGCTAGTACTCTTAGCAAGGTAAAGGTTCTAACAAACCTATGAAAAATCCCTTAACCGGGTAGAACATAACAATGTTGTTGTCAACTCCTAACAGGGTTAAGCTCCTCATAGGGTATACTTTAGAATAGTACATCATTTAATTGGTACAAATCCCCACCATGGTTTTTTTTCCCTTTTTAGGTTTCTAGAAGATAAATCTATGTGTCAAATGTGTGGATGGACTTGTGTGTTTATGGTTTTCATTTATTGAATGGATGGTTACTCTTATGAATGGTGTTTTAAGTATAAGAGGTTATAAAGATTAGATTACTTGGTACATTATGGTTAATCTTGTGACTGGTGTTTCAAGTATAAGAGGTTATAAAGATTAGATTATTTTTTACATTATTGGTTCACCCCCCTCTTAGTAATCTGATCTTAGGAATGAAAATTTGTATTAGAGATCTGGTCCTCTATTGTGGTGAAGCTTAATAGCTTGGGGTAAAGATCCAAAGATGATGAGAAAGGAAGGTCCTAAATTCACAAGACATAACTAATCATTTTAGTTTGGTTGGATGAAGCTCTATCTTAAAGGTATGGGTGTTCAGTATTGGGATCATGTGGTAAATAGGTACATTGTCCCTTTAGGAACCCTGACTACAGATCAATTAAAGGTAAGATAAGAACATACTACTACTATGGAAGCTATTTATAGTACTCTTTTAGATGCATAGTTTAATCATGTAAAAGACTTGGATACTGCTAATGAGATGTGGGAGAAGTTGGGGACTGTCCATGGTGGAGATCTACATGCGTAGGAGGCAAAGGTTGATAGTTTTATATAAAAAATGATGATGCGAGGATGCAAGAAATGAGAACATTGAGAAATACAGTCAGAGAATCAAAGAAGTTGTTACTGCTATCCGAGGTGCTAGTGGTAATCTTCTTGAGGTGGATGTGGTAATAAAATTTTTAAGAACTCTATTGCCATAGTATTGTATTAGGATTTCAACTATTCGAGAGCTCATATCTCTAGAAACTTTTACTATTACTCTTGATGGATTAATAGGGAAACTAACTATATTTGAGTTAAGAAATTATGATAATAGTATGCCAAAAGTTGAAGCTTCTTTCAATTCATCATTGAATCTTGCACCATCTGGGAAAGGAAAGGAGATATCTAATAGTTTTTAGCATGTTAGTCTAATGATTATGAATCTATCTTGTTTCAAGAAAGAGAACATGAAGAATTGGGAGTTTTATTTGCTAGAAGAATGTCTAGAGGAAAAGGTAAATATAAGGGTAAGTTTCCTTTGAAGTGCTTTGCATGTAAAAAAAATGGACATACTTCTTCTAGATGTCATGATAAAGACATGAATAAAAATCCAATAAGATTCAAGGATAAGAAAAAGAAAGCATGCTACCTAGCTAAGGAAGGTGTTACTAATGGAGAATCTGATGTAAGAGATGAAGAAGAAATTGTGTTTGTTGCAGTAAAGGAAGAACCCTTAGAAGAAGGTGAGAAATATTTTTTTTCTAACATAAATCATAGTGGTACAACTAGATTATTGACAGTGTGCATACTCATCACATGAGCGGTGATAAAAGAAAATTCATAAAGTTGGAAGAATGTGATGGAGCCTCAGTAAGATTTGGGAATGACGCTCCCTGTTTGGTGAAAGTTAAAGGATCTATTACTTTGAATGATAAAAAAAATTGTGATGATGTTTACTTGGTTGATGATCTGAGATATAATTTGTTAAGTTTTTCTATATTGAATAACATAGGTTTCAGATTGGAGTTCAATGGAGGTACATGTAGGATTATTAGGAAATTAGGAGAACTGAATGCTCTTGGCAAATAAACTAGAGGAAACTTGTTCCATCTGAATTCTACTATTAAGTATTTTCTAATTGCTAAGGTTTAATATTGTTGGTTATGGCATAAGAGGTTTTTTCATGTAAATTTTGATAACATGATCAAAGTTAGTAAGATGAAGATAGTGAGAATTTTTCCTAACCTAGTGAAACAAGACAATGTAATGTGCAAAGAATGTCAACTTGGGAAGTTAACTAGTTCTAGTTTCATTAGTAAAAATTATTATTTTGAAAGTATTTTAGATCTAATTCATACTAATCTGTGTGGTCGTATGAGAACTCAGAGTTACTATAGTGATAGATATTTCATGTTTCTTCTTGATGATTATTCTAGAATGATGTGGGTTATATTTTTAAGAGACAAATCTGAAGCTTTTCACATGTTTAAGATTTACAAAAGGGTCTTGCACATTAATTGTGCCAGGACATTAATGATTCAAAAAGGTGATGGAATATCTGATGCAATGATGGTAAGTAAATTTTGGAGATGTCATAATGAATATTTGATTACAGGATGATCAAATATTATGTTGTCATTGATGTCAACTATTGACTTTGTCTTCTTAGTATGTTGCCAAGCATAGTTGTGATGAATGATGAAGTTGTAGTGAGTTTAAGTGGTTCCTATCTTTATGGGAGAATTAGTTTTGTCTCTAGAAGTCTAATGCATGACTGCTAGTGCTGAAGTGATCTTATGAGGAAGTTATGACCGTTTGAAGTATAACAATACAACTGCTAGAACAATTAATGTGAGGTGATAGATGATTTGAATGTCTTGTCAAATCTTTATTATATCTTGTGATGCGGTCACAGAATATGGTGGTCAACAGTGTTCAGATGCTACAGTTGCAACCACAACTAATTTTAGTTATCAGTGTGAAGGATAGATGATCGGTGAGTAGAGACAGTTTTTAATAGGTGGGTATGTGCACCAAGTTGTGAACCAAAAAGGCTGGTATAACTTGACACATTTTTTCTGAAATCGGGTAAACCAGAACTTGGAACAGATGTTTGAGGGTCATGCACTCAAAATAAGATGTGTAAAAAATAAAAAAATCTAGTACATTGAATCTAGTTTCCAAAATACTTTTTTTTTGAAAAATCGATAAGATTAAGAGGGTCAAACCTCACACACATGAAAACTTGTTCTTTATTTTTTTAGAAAAACATAACATCCTTGTTTGCGTGTGCAATACAAAAGATATAGTTATATTTAATATTTTTTAAATCTCTTTGGTAGGATGATAGGTAAGAGTGAGATCTATAAACTGTGTATTTTTTGTAATTTTTTGATGAGTATTTTTTTTGGGGATTTTTTGAAGTGATCGCATCCGAAAAATTTGGTACTAGTTCGTGTGCTGGGCATAATTTGCATCAAAATAATAAAAAATGAAAACTTTTTTTTAAAGTGTATATAATCAAGTGTAGAACAATAATATGTAATTTATTTTTAATTTGGTTAGGTATATCAAAAGTTATTTAAAAATGGTAGACATATGTCTGTGTGGATTGTTAAGACACTGGTAAAGAAAATTAAAGTTTACAATGCTAGTGTTGTCCAAAAATAGAAAAAAATGTATAGTTAGAAAGCTAAGAAGACGTATGAGATTATGGTGATAATTATAGAGCTACCCTGTTGACAAATTGCAAGCCTGATAAAGATAAAGTCAAGAATTCATCTTACAAGATGAAAAAATATCTAAAAGAACAAAAATGGAGGAAAAATGAGCCTCCAAGCCTTTGGGTCACTTTCCAAGCCTCTTCCCAAGCCATAACCTGGTCCGGTTATGAAAATAAAAATGTACTTTTCAACTCCTACATAATTCGATCGGGTTCTAGAGAATAAAATGCACAATTTTCACTTCTTCAAAAACCGATCGGGTTATGAAATTATGCTCTCTCTCTCTCAATCCTCTTTTGTTCTTAGTTTTTCAGAACTCGATCGGGTTATGACGAATTAGGAGAGTAAAAGTATAAACTTGTGTCACACTTTTATAAAGGAAAAGAACCACAACATGCAAATTGTTCAACTTTAACAACATAAAAAGTGGCATTTGTATAATTTAGAATTTGAGGATGATGTAAACTGATGAAATGTGTAAAAATGGATGAAGTTTATGCCTATAATTTTTTAATTTTTTTTTTACAAGAATTGACAATTTTTTAATTTTTGAAGTCCATTTTTCAATTGCTCAAAATCTAGGGTCTAGTTCCCACCAAATAAGTATATGTAAATAATCTATTTTTCCTCTGATTTCAAAATATATTATAGATAAAATGTATAGCTAGTGCAGAAAAGAAGAAATATTGGTTTTCAATGTATATTTTCTCTGTTATAACTGCTCAAAGTTGAGCTTATCTGAAATTGACAATTTTCATATCCCACCAAATTTCCCCTATCAAATCTACACCATTAAGAAAAAAATGCATATTCTTGAAGATGACTCTCTCCTCTAGTGTTAAATGTATATTTTAAATTTTTTTGATATGATTTACTATTTATTTATTTATTTGAAGAAAAATCTTCTCGAATGTTAAAATACCTAATTTTTGTATTTTTAAATTATAATATATTAGATCTAATCAAAATACTATAAAATTTATATGACAATAATCTTGACTCTAAGCTCTACAAAAGGGTATTTTTTTATATTTTTTAAAATATCATTAAAAATAGTAGGGGTTATTGAAACATCAATTTTATGAAACAATTTTATTTCTTTGGTAATTTGTATAAAATATGCATTTAATAGACATTTCCAATTGGAAAAGTTTAACCACTTATCTAGCCTATCTAGAATGAATCTAGCTAGACCATATGTTTGATGAAAATTTATTTTTATTTAGAAATACTCAAATTTACTTGTGCTGATAAGTGGTCTTGAAACATGACACAACTTTGTGTTTTTATCTCGGAACATTTAGCCTTTATGTTCTCATAACCCAATCGGGTTCTCAAGTCCTTAGAACCCAATTGTGTTCTGTTAAATTAGGAAAGTTTCTTGCTTCAATGGTCTAAAAATAGTCATTTCAAGTTGTCACGAGGTCCCACTATTGATTTTCTATTGTTTTATGCCAGTAACATACATGTTTGCACTTTTTTGCATTTTTTTCTTTGCAATGAGTGAATTGTGTTGTTTATTGGTGTTTTTGATGTTATTTTATCATTGTAAGTTCACATTTCAAGAAAATGGTTGATTTGTTCTTATTTTTTGGATTTGATGTTCACATGTTATTCTATGTTCATGATAGTATTCATAGGGTCCATTCAATACGAACAATGGGAAAGAACAAAAGAGGAACAATTGAACAACAAGCGACAAAAAAGGAAAGACAAAGGGAGCGCATGAGGAGAATACGACAAGGTACATCATCAAATACATGCAATATAAGTGATGAACCTAATTCATATAATGCACCATTTAAATTTGATGTCATTAATGAATAAAATGCACATAATGGAATTGAAAATTTTTAACATACACCAATTGAAATGATGGGGATAAATGCACCTAATTCATCTAATGCCCATTTCAATTTGATGACATTAATTAACAAAATGCACATAATGAAAATGAAAATTTTCAACATACATCAATTGAAATGATGGGGATAAATGCACCTAATTCATCTAATGAAAATGTAGATCATGCGGCTATGATAGCACCTCCTAGAATATTTCATAGAAAATCAAAGTTTCTAATTGACATTGATAAAAATATTTTGTGGCCAATGCATGATAAAATATTGAAAATAGATTGTAGAAGAATTGTTAAAAAGATTAGGAATAACTATTTTGAAAAGTTAAATCAAAGTAGAAGATGTCAAGTGGTTGTTGAAATGAATAAGAATATGAAATTTAGAGAGACAATGAGAATTGAGGGGTCGAGGACATCTGAAAATAGTACCGAGAGAACCATTTTGAGAAATATATTTGATTCATAACAAGCCATTGGTTCAAAATCACGCAGTAAAGATGCTAATGTTACTCTACATGTCCTTAGATCAACTATAATGGGAAAGGAAATTAAAAGAATTGTGTATAGTGGTGCAGGAGCACCTATTCATTGGATGTATCATGGAGAATTTCATATTTTACATTTTCTCTAATATGGTTTCATTATTATTTAATGTCCTAAAAAATAGTTTGAATCCATTCAAACCATTTTGTAAGGCTGTTAAAGCCATTAAAATCATAGTGCCCTATAAGGTTATGATAGAGTCAAACATGGTAAAACCACTCAAATATATACAAATAGAATGGAATTGATGTTATTAGAATCTTTAAAATATTTTCAGAATATTTTAAAGTTTTAGGAAAGGTTTAAGAATATTTTAACAATAATTGTAAAAGTTGTTCAAAAGTTGTCAAAATTGTAATGACAACTTTTACAACTTGGTGATAACTTTTTAAAAGTTGTTAATGGGTAGGTGTAGATTGGTTGGATGGATTATTATGATTCCAAATTATATAAATTTGGTCTTTAGAACATGAAATTGTAAGTTGGATGAGTTTGAAGAAGAATTTGGAATGGAAGAAAACTTATTTTTGATGTTACATAATTCAGTTTTCTGATTATTTTTTCATGAAAATTATATGATGTTTTTATTGGTTTGAACCAATTTTAAATGATATAGACCTGAAACTTACATTTTTAGAAATTTATATGAGTTATATTTCATTTGTTTTTGGTTTGGTTTATTTTAATTATGTTTTGAAGAAGTTGTAGCCGTTTTGGTACAGACTGGTTGAATTCTATCATAGTATGAGCAATTTTGACAAAAATGCAATAACGTATGTTTAACTGCTTGGATTTAGCTATAACTTGGGTAAAATGATTGTAATTCACCTTTATTGAATCCCACTGTAGACGTCCAAAAATATTAATATTATTATTAATATTATTTTCCCTCCTATTCCTCTAACTATTTAATTCAAATCAATTAAATAGTTTCATTTACCAATAGTTTAAACACTATTCTAATGTATTTTATTTAAATATATTTTATCTCCACAAAATCCCCTTTTAATAAATTTATATTTATTAAAATCCTCCATTTTCTTAATTCTTCTAAACTGTGATTTCTTCAAATTTAATTTGAATTAAATCTAAACCCTAGCTAGGAACCTATTAATCCTATCCTACAGCCTACTCTACAGCCTACCCTATTCCTACCCTACTCTCATCCACCTCACATCCTAACTGTGTTTCCACATCTAACTGCCTTCTAATCGTACTTAAATGGTTGATTCCTAACCTTTTTAAGGCTAATTGGATGCTCAACCTTATGGGGAAAAATATCTCCAAATATCTCCAAAAAGGGATACCCATGCCTCTTAATTCCTTCTTACAACCTTGTCTCCCAATATTAAT